>VZQC01002773.1:1418544-1695684 GCA_009823505.1 Rhizomys pruinosus
AAAAAAAAAAAAAAAAAAAAAAAAGATTTTAAAGGAAAGGAAGGAAAATGAAAGAGAAAGAAAACAGGGTTCTAGCAAACCATTCCAAGTTGACTATGAAGGAATGGTTCAGGAAGACATTCGAGTAGCAAGAGAGCAGAAAAGTGCTTACATTGGAGCATCAGGATAGAGGGTTACAAGAGCTGCCTTTAGGAGAGCTGACAAATTAGTCAATTTTATTCTATTTACTTCTCTGTCTTTGCATCTGTCTCTCTTTCTGTCTCTGTCTCTGTGTGCTTGTGTGTGGGGGCAGGGTTAGTGCAGGTCTCACAGAACATGCATGGAGGTCAAAGGACAACTTGGGTAAGTCCATTCTTTCCTTCCAATATGTGGTCCCCAGGGATTGAACTTGGGACATCGGATTTGGTGTCAAGTGCTTTTACCACTGAGCCATCTCACCAGCCTCCAAGATTAGTCAATCTTTTTATCATATAAAGAATGTGGCTCTATGGGGCTGGAGAGATGGTTCAGCAGTTAAAAAGACTTGCTGTTGTTCCAGAGGACCTGGGTTCAGTTCCTAGCACCCATATGGTGTCTGGCAACCACCCCTAACTCCAGTCCCAGGAGATCCAACACCTTCTTCTGGGCTCTCCAGGGCATTGCATGCATGTGGTTCACCTACATAAATACAGGCAAAGCACTTATACACATGGGATAAAATATTGTTTAAATATGAGGCATAAATTACTACTACTACACATGAAAACTCAGCAGATAAAGATGTCTGTTATATTCATCAAAATTATACTAGTAAGAATGGGCGTGAAAACATTTCAACATTCACAGCAGTTGGAATATTTGCTATTGATTTACACAAAACAGTACTATATTTCAAAAAGGGTTGAGGAGAAAAGGTTGTGGGCTATGTGAGAGAGAAGGAAAAGGCAAAATCCTCATTGTAGATAAAACAGAGTAAGTCCATGTCTAAAATTCTAAGATGTTAGAGAATAATAGTATTGAATACACCATACTGAAATATAGGGGTCATTAGTGGAAGAAACAACTTTCTGATTTTCGGGAAATGGGATTGTGGGAGAGAGGTGGTTAGGTAAAGCTGCTTGTTTTTGTAAACCTGTGAGTTGTTTCTTCAAGCCATGTGTGTGTACTACTTTAATACAAATGATTCTTAAAAAGCACATGGAGAGTGTTTTTTAAAGGTAGTACAGAGGCTGAGAATTAGACTCTTAAGTACAATGCAGTGTTTTTAGACATCTTTATCCCTAGCTACACGGAGACTGTGGGGTAGACAGGATAGTTGTTTCCTAGAGATGTCAATCCTGATCCCTGGAAACTATGATGTCAGTTTAGCTATAATTAAGGTTGCAAACCTTGATATGGGGAAATTATCCTGGATTATCCTTTCCAAGCTGCAGCAAGAGCCCTGCAACCTGAGAAGGGCTCAACTCATCTTTGCTGGTCTTTGAAGATCAAGGAAGAGAGCTATGAGCCAAGGAATGCCACAGCCTTCAGAAGCTGAGTACTGCCCTCAACTGACAACCAGCAAGTAAAACACTGACCATGATCTTACAGCCATAAGGACCTGAATCTGTCAGCAATCCACATGAGCAAGGAAGGGGATGTCTCCAACCTCAACAGAGGAAGACAATCTACTGGCACTTGGATTTTAGTTTAGTGAGGCCGGGTTGGCCTTGAACTCACAGAGATTTGCCTGCCTCTGCCTCCCAAGTGCTTGGATTATCACTTTTTTATTTTTATTTTTTAACTAGAACAGAAAAGCCACTTGAAATGTGTATGAAAAACCGGGAAATATTTTATATGACAATTTTTATTTACAAAAGAAATCTAGAAAGCTTTTTCATCAGAAAAGTAATCTGACATAAAATTTAAAAGAATAAATCACTGAATTAAAGAAAGAACAAAATGAGTTGGGCATGGTGGCCCACGCCTTTAATTCCAACAATTTTTTTTGGAGGGAAAGATTTTTATTTTCAAACTGTTTTACGTAATATGTACACAATAAATATCTGTATAATGAAAAAAATATAAAAGGTAGGGAGAGAAGAGACTGAAGAAATAATAATAAGGCCATCTCAGAATCTCCTTACATTTTCACTCAACTTTTCATTGATCTATAACTACAGAAAAATATAATCCCCCCCCCCACGCACACAAAGTGAAGCCTAGAACAGCAGCTTCTGGTCTATGATGTTCAGAAAGACACACTGCCTAAAAGGACAGGCTACTGCTGTAGCTCCAGCAACCTCTTGCCAATGAGGCCTTGCCAACCAGCAGTGGACAGACACATAGTATCCAAACTGGTCCTAGGATTCTTCCTCCTCCCCTGTTTCATGAGCAGGAACCCTGTGACGCAGGCAGAGGCAGGCAGATCTCTGTGAGTTCAAGGCCGGCCTGGTTTACATAGCCAACTCCAGGAAAGTTGGGACTAAAATGAGACCCTGTCTCAAAAAGACCCCCACTCAAAAAAAAGAAAGGACAAAATGAAAGGAATGTTATTTCAAATACTAGATCAATATCAAATTATTGAAAGAATAACAGAGGTGGTATTGATGCTTTCAGTTCAAATACACATTAATCCTTCAAATTTCCCATGAAAAAGTTAAGATGGAATCAATAAATACAACTCAGACTTAACATCCATTTAAAAAATAAACAGGAGCTGGAGAGATGGCTCAGTGGTTATGAGCGCCAACTGCTCTTGCAGAGGACCTGGGTTTGATTCCCAGCACCCATATGGTGGCTAAGAACCGTCTTTAACTTCAGTTCCAGGGGAATTCGACTCCTTCTTCTGACTTCTGCAGCATTGCATGATACGGGTGCACCAACCTACATGCAGACAGAATACTCATACACATAAAAAATAAAAATTAAAAAAATAAAAAAATTAGAAAAACAATAAAATTATTTTCTAGGTAGGAAAAAAACAAAATATTAACTGTCATCTATCGTCTCATGGAGAGTAAAGAGTTTTAGATTTGCCTTAGTTTTCTTTGTTTTTTTCTTTTCTAAAAACTTTTATTTGTTTATTTTTTAAGGGATTCTACAGTATAAGAGCACAGTTGTTTTCAGATCACATTAATGTTGCTCAGTTTGCCATACAATTAGGTAATTGGTGCTAGCATCCACAGATGAGGGATACCATTCATCGTTTGTTTTTCTGGGACTGTGTTACTTCACTCAGCATGATATCTTCTAGCACCAGCCATTTACCTGCAAAGTTCATGATGTCATCTTTCTTTACCACTGCAAAGAACTCCATTGTGTAGATGTACCACATTTTCTCTATCCACTTGTCAGTTGAGGGGCATTTGGGTTGGTTCCAGCTCTTTGCTATTGTGAAGAGAGCTGCAATGATTTGCCTTAGTTTTCTAAGAAAGGTTAACAGAAATAAGAAAAAAACACACAGCATTTCCCTTTCTTTTAAAATTTATTTTTCTTTATTATTTTTATTTTTTTATGTGCATGAGTGTACTGCCTGCATTAGGTAGGTTTACCCATGTCATGCAGTGCCCAGAGAGGTCAAAAGAAGGCATCAGATCCCCTGGAATGGAGTTACAGATAATTGTTAGCCACCATGTGAGTGCTGGGAATTGAACCCAGGTTCTGTGCTCTTAACCACTAAGTCTCCAGCTCCCATTTTCCATTCTTATATACAATTCAACATAGTATTTCTGATACCAGATGTGTGGGTATTTCTCTTCACACCAGTATCAGTTATCCAAAGAACATCAAATAGATGTTATACCACTCACTTCAATGTAATTCAACTCTGAAACTATCTCCCTGGAAATAGTATCAGATTCCATCTGCTAAAGGCTCAGTCCTACAAGGTGCCCCCCAATTCAGATGGCAGTCACAAATCCCAGGTTTTTCTCTGGCCTTCTGATTAACTGGTTACAAGTCAACCTCCTCCTTGGGTTTAATTGATTTGCTCAAGTGGGTCTTACATTTAAAGTTATGATTAAAGGAAATTATAACAAATGTGGATGAAAAGCCAAGTTGGAGAGATAGGTACACAAGACTAGGTATGAAGCAAAAGTGCAGATCTGCCCTGATCTCCCAGGCATACCACCATCCCTATACCCTGTACATTCAGCAATTCTAAAAGCTCAATGGATTCCTGATTTTTAAGTTATTCTGAAGTATGGCTACTCAGGCTTTACCAACTAAATCATTGGTCGTTGGTCTCCCTTTTCCAGTGTTTGGGGACATGGGGCAGGAAGCCCCATCTTTCTATTATGCTTTGGTATTTCTAGTGAGCAGCCTCCATTCTAAAGCTGTCTAGGGGCTGCCAACCACATTAGCATAAAAAACATACTCTGGAAGATTCAAAGAGTTTTCAGAGCTGCCATCCAGAAAACAGAATAACCGTACTGTCTGAATCCTGAACTCCAGCATCAGTATCCTGTATTTGACTATCAACAATAACAGATCAAAAATATTATATATGTACGTTACATGCAACCTCACTTTATGGATGAGATATTGTGCTGCTCACAGAGGACTGTGGAGTCAGTCTTCTGGGAATAGTGAGCATCATCTCTACCCATTTCACTTCATAAACCTCCACACAAATCTCAGGAGGAGGTCCTAAGGTGATTCCAGAAGAGTATCAGGATATTTTGAAGTTTGCATTCTGGAATTGCCTTTGACTAGTGGAAATAAACGTACACCTAAAATATTTTATTCCAGTTTATAGAAAGTAGATGAGTTTTTTTAAGGTAGGCATGGATGATGATTAAAAGAGTCACAGAAAAACAGTAAACTTCTGCATTGACGATTTTAAAAGAGACTGAGAAAAAGATGAAAAACATATATGGCAGAATGCATGAGCTCTGGTGGGGTGGGGGACAAGGAAAGAGGAATGGGTCTAGACTTGATTGGGAAATGTTGTATGAAATGCACAAAGCTTCAATAAAAAACTGGCTTTAAATAAAAGAGAGTCACAGAAATAAACTGGGCATCTCAATATTCACTGTCACTCCCCCGAGCCTCACCTGTAGGCTGAAACTCTAAAGATCACCAGACCCCAATATATAGAATAACCATGACTACACTGGTCACATATTCCAAGTTTGGATCACATAACCATAGTCACAATAATTAAAGAAGTAATGCAAAATGAAAATGAAAAAAAAAACAGCTATGTGAGTCTCTTTTATGAATGATAAAATCTTCTGCAGAGAGGGATGGATTTACTATTTCTATAAATTCTCAATAAGTAAGGACCACTTATGTCTCAGAATAGAGGGTGGAGCATAATTACCTTTGACAAAGAATGCACCCTGGAATTTTCAAGGCAAAGCTGTTAGGCATTTTATTTGTCTTTAGATGCTTTGTAGACATGCAATCATTTTTTAAACATTTGGTCTACATATGGATAGACCTGTGATTTTAAATGGCCTAATGAATCTTGGACAGACTTTTAAGTAACACTCATGAGTAAGGCAAAGGCAAGCTCTCAGATGCATTTACTGCTCTGAGAGTTGTTTTTTTTTTTTCTGTTTTCTGATTTTTTTTCTCACTTTTAAAAGTTAATGCTTATTTAACATAATATATCCTGGATCTTTTGAAAGTGTTAAACAGATGAATTAAATTTTCTAAAGAACCAAATCTATCTACTACCAAACATAAATTAAAAAGCTTTATTTATTTGGGTGATTCCGACAGTAAATATTTCCTTTCTAGTCTGTCCTAGTAAAAGGAATATCTCTATAAAAATAAACTTTTGTGGAGATTAATAAGATATGAGCACAGATGGCCTTGTTCCTTAAATGTTCACAGTCCAAAGTATGTCGTTATATTTCCTGTTTTCTATCTCATTAATTTGGGGGTAGGGGAACACATATTAGCAATGTCGCCTGAAAACATTTCTTCATAAAGATGCAAAATGCCATAGTACAGCAAATGAGCTTTAGTTAAGACACTGTCTAGCCTGGGTGTGAAATTCATGTCATGGAAGAATACTGTGTTGAGTAGGGTCTTTATAAACGGGATAGCAAATGAGATTGGGTGGGTGAGAAGGCAGAAGGGCAAGCTGACCTTGAATTCTCAAGGGCTCTGCCTTGCACTCAGGACTCTGCCTCAACATCTAGGCTTTTCTGTCGTACATTGTCAATGTTAATGGATTACATTATTGCACTAGTTGTCTCCCACCTCCCCATGCCACAAAATTCTCTTCTTTCAACAACCAAAGGAGGCCCAGGGCATCCACACAGGAACAAAATAGGAAAAGTAAAATAATTAAAAAATAAAAAAACAAAAAATTGAAAAATAAAAAAAGTGAAATAATTCAGTAAGGATGTTGACTTCACTGAAGAAGCTGGGATCATAGAGAGAGAGTTTGAGGGCAGAATGTGGTCCTTTCCTCCTATTCTATGAGTGGTGGCTGTGAGATTGTAGACTGCTTTAGAATATTCCAGAATAGAGAGAGGACGTGCCTTTGTGTGGGAGTTTTAATCCTCATTTGTGAGCTGGTGATCTCCACCAATCAGAAATACATAATGTAGAAGTAGTGAGATAGATCATAGGAATAATCTTAATCAAAAGTCCAATTCCAGATAGTTTATTCAAAATGGACTTCACCTGTCTTCAAATCTGATAAGAGAGCTTTGTTCATAACTCCCTGGTTATTAGAAATGCTCTATTATGTGTGAACTCAGCATCAAGGTATCTGGGTAACTATATTATAGAGACATGTTTCCCATTTGCAAGATGAAGTCCAAGAATATGGTAATCCTGAGAACTCAAACCCTGCAGAACAGTGACGTGGATTCTGTGAAGTAAAAGACCATCCTCTGGTCAGAATTATACTTAATCACTAATATAGGGAAACAGGCAGCTACCAAAGTCATCAGTTGGCTAACATTTATTTATTTATATTATACGACAGATTTCTCATGTAACGCAATTGCAACAGAGGCCTTAGGAAAACAAACCAAATGAATTACAGCATAAGACTGAGTAGATCTCTAATATTTCCTTGTGTTAGATAAAAATAGGTATCTCAAATCACAAACTATGCATTCTAAAGTGAAATATCACACACAAGCAGCCCCAGTGTGTCCCACATGGACACACTGTATGAGAAGTTCACTCCTGGATAAACAATTCATACCAGTCACTCTCTGGGGGTGTTTTTGTTATTGTTTGTTATAAAGCACCCAGCGATGTCTAGCTTTTTATGTTTCTGATATATTTGTTTAGAAAGCAGGAATTCTTATGCCTTACTTGTGGACCCCTCGCTCTCTTCTGACAGGTGGTCATCCTGGAGGGAGTTTTCTGGTGAAGAGGGGGAAGTACACATGGCTTCTTGGCAGCTAATAGCATCTCTACATCAAGCTTCTTGTTTACTTCATCATACATTTACTCATTCTAACTCAAAGGGCATGAAAAAGTGTCACTATGGCCACCAAAAACCAATGTCATGTGAACTAAAAGATAAAATAGGGCCACTCTCTTATGTATTTGTTGCTATGGTAGCCAGTCTCCAAGATGGCCTATAGTAACCACTGCTTCCTATTATCATGTCCTTGTGTGGTCTCCTCTGAAGCTTAACAGGACTGATCTGTGTGATCAATAGAGGAGTGCAAAAATGATGGTGTAACCTCTAAAAACATCCTTAAAGGTACAATAGCTTAACTGTGGTCCCCCACTGTGGATCCAGAGCTGTGGTGCTCTCTCATGAGCCTGGAGCCCTGGGTGTTTTCCATGCACCTGGAGCTGTGGCCACTCCAAAGAGACTGGAGCCATGTTCTCCTCCCCAAAGCTGGAGCTAGAGTTGTCTCCCATGAGCCAGAAGTGTGGTCCCCTCCTACGAACCTGGAGTTGTGGTCCCCTCCTGTGAGCCTGGAGCTGTGGTCACCTCCTGTGAGCCTGGAGTTGTGGTCCCCTCCTATTAACACAGAGTTGTGCTCCCCTCCTGTGAGCCTGGAGTTGTGGTCCCCTCCTATGAACCTGGAGTTGTGGTCCCCTCCTATGAACCTGGAGTTGTGGTCCCCTCCTGTGAACCTGGAGTTGTGGTCCCCTCCTGTGAGCCTGGAGTTGTGGTCCCCTCCTATGAACCTGGAGTTGTGGTCCCCTCCTGTGAACCTGGAGTTGTGGTCCCCTCCTATGAACCTGGAGTTGTGGTCCCCTCCTGTTCTAGTTTGTCTTTCATTGCTGTGACAAAACACTCTGACCAACACCAACTTGGGGAGTAAAGGGTTTATTTAGCTTACATCTCCTGGGTCATAGTTCATCACTCAGGGAGCCGAACCCAAGGCAGGAACTCAGGGCAGGAACCTGGAGGCAGGAGCTGAAGCACAAGCCATGGAGGAATGCTGTTTACTGGCTTGCTCCCCTGGCTCACGCCCAGCCTGCCCTCCCATACGGTACACAACAACTTGCCCAGGGTGTCACCATTCATTGTGGGCTGGGCCCTCCCACATTGCTCGACAATCAAGACAATACTCCATAGATGTGGCCATAGGCCAGTCCAATGGAGCCAATTCCCCAATTGAGGCTCCTTCAACCCAGGTGTGTCAAGTTGACACTAAAGCTATCCAGCACACCTCCTATGAATCTGGAGTTGTGGTCCCCTCCTGTGAGCCTGGAGTTGTGGTCCCCTCCTGTGAGCCTGGAGTTGTGGTCCCCTCCTGTGAGCCTGGAGTTGTGGTCCCCTCCTGTGAACCTGGAGTTGTGGTCCCCTCCTGTGAGCCTGGAACTGCATTTTCCAGCCATGAAAGATGCTTCCACACTTGTCTGGTGGTGGTTGATGGTGGAACAGGTTGGAGGACAGATGGCTTCTCAAGGTTGGGCAGCAGTTTCAGTCTTCTCTGAATAGCTGCATTCTCCACAAGTCCCACTTCTGGGGCCCCGGGCTGTGTTGTGGCCACAGCTTTGCCTCTATGTTGGGTTTATGCTGAATACAGGGGATGTGGTTTTTATCACTTTCATATTTTAGTCTTAGGAGAACTGATTCTTGAGAATGGACTTCCACCTTCCTTGGCCAGCTGTGGTCTTGGCTCCACAGGTGACTCTGGGTCCCCAGGCCTTGATGATGTATCTCTCCTACTCCCAGGCACCAACTTTTCATCAGTTTTGATTACTTTTCTATAGCCTCAGAGTACCTTCACCTGCGCCCTTATGAAAATGTAAATCACCTAATTGAATTTCTAGAGATAAAAATCATAATCTGTTAAAAGTTAAAAACAAAGAAACAGGGGTCTGGGCTGTACCTCAGAGGTATAGTATTTGATAAGTTCAAGGCCCTGGGATTAGAAACCTGTGAAGTATGGAAATGGGGTGGGAGAAAATAAAACTATTCCATCCTGGGATCATAGCTCAGCATGTGCACAGCTCTGGGGATTTCCACACAAAAAAGAAACATTCTAACTTTGAAAAATGTTGCCACTTCAACTGAAAGGTTGACCTGTCTGAACATTGAAAGGAAGAAAAGCCTCAGATTGCTACAAACATCGAACCCCTCTGTGGATCCTACTTGTGACAACTATTTATAATGAGTCCTAACGAAACTTACCTTCTAGATGCCACAAAGGTTTTAATACAAGAGACTTTCTTACCTCCCTCCATAGAACAAGGAGAAATATGATGATGATGAGGTCGTTCTCCAACTGTAAATTGGAGACAACTATTATAGAGGTAATCTCTTATAAAGCCGGTAAAACTGCCTTCTTTAATTGACTAATAGACATAGGAACTGTGAAAAGGATTATTCTCTATTCACAACCAAATATAATACTAAAGTCTCCTTAAGCTGTGCACTTAAGCAAAATATATCAATACAGGAGCTCTGACATCAGCAATGGATTATTCTACCAAGGACATGTTGGCCAGGGGATCCAATGCCCCACAAAAGGTAAAGGCTTCTTGCCTGTAAACTGGGATACCTGCAAGAAGAGAGGCGATAAGAACATGCTGCCAAAGACCTGACATTAACATGGGAAAGATGTATTGAGACCATACATGTAAGTGTACGGATGGCCTCTGGAATACCAGAGAGTGTTACCAAAGGCCACTAAACCAATAAAGCAAATACGGGTCTCCTTGAGTCAAGCAAGACTCCACCGTCAGCACCAGCTACACCTCACCGCCTGGAAAATACTGTGCAGCAGAGGCAGGCATATTCCTGTATATCCCAAATCTAATTGGCTATTGGCTCTCCCTGAGGAATAATCATGGCTGATGCACAAGCTTACATCCTCTACAGGTTAGGAGATGTTATAAGCCACAGTAAGACCCTGTCATATTTAACAGGAAAAAAATGTAATTCATGGATTAACATACCATCCAAACTATGTGTCTAACCAAAGTAACCTACCATAAACTATTGTGTGTTTAAATACCTATATCTAATTGCTTGTGCTTCATTAGAAGGATCGAAAGGTTATTCCTGGATAAACTGTCACCCATGAAAGAGAAACAGCCAGAATTGACAGAGTTCAAGACAACAGCTCCAGGGAAAGTAGACTGTTTTGCTTCTTACCACCTGTGCCCCTTTTCTAAGTCTAGGGAACAATCTGCGGAAGAGGGGGCGTGGTAGAATGTAAGGGCTGAGATTGGGGCGAATGTTGAAACTACAGCAATATAGTCTGGACACTCATTTGATCAACTTGATTGAACATATCATAAGCCCCCCCCCGCTGGGTGGTGGGGCTGTGGGGTTTTGGCACAACAGCCTGCAAATTGGTTTTACATGAGGGATGCTTGTACTCATAAATTATCACTTATTGCTAAAAAACGAAAAAAAAAACTGAGAGAAAGATGCAGGACAGCTATGGCAGAATGCATGATCTGGGATGGGGTGGAGTAGGATGGGTGGGGAAGGGAAAGGGAAATATGCCTGAACTGAATTGGAAAATGATGTATGAAACACACAAAGCATCAATAAAATAAAAATAAAAAAAAATGTTGCCACTTGGAGAACATTGGCTAAAATGTTCAGAGATTTCTGTTTTCTCCTTTAGACCTGTATTTTGCTCAAAATACTCTGCACAAAACTCTCAAGGACTCAATCAAAAAAAATTTTTTTCTATGTGTATGAATGTACTGTCTGCATGCAGGTTTGTGCACCCATGTCGTGCAATGCCTCGGAGGTCAGAAGAGGGTGTCAGATTCCCCTGGAACTGGAGTTCTCCTGGAATTGGTGTTACAGATGTTTCTCAGCCGCCATGTAGGTGCTGAGGATCGAACCCGGGTCCTCTGCAAGAGCAGTCAGCACTCTTAACTGCTAGGCTATCTCTCCAGACCCTCAATCAAAATATTTTTAAGAAATAAAATAAAACAAATAGAAAAGACACTACAGCTTCAGCTTTGCCAGGTAGTTGAAGCCAGTCACCAGGCCCTGCAAAAAGACAGAAGAACTAAAGCTCAGCAGTCGTGTCAGCTGGCCAGGATATGGCAGAAGCATATTCTCCAGTCCCAGCCAGACATCTAGGTCAACATCTGACCACAAACTCAAACTACCCAGGTGAGTTAGTTCTGAACTTGGGACCCACTGATGGATGAATAATAGCAGACACATACTTTGTTTTAAACTATTCAATTTTGGGCTACTCTGATATGGAGCAGTAGATACATTATTGCTCTCAATGTGTTCAATCCTTTTACTCTTTTGATTTGGCTTCTATGATAGTGGTTTTCAAACAGCAAGATGCTGATTTTATTAGCCTGTCTTGGAGGTAGAAGAGGCCATGGAGCCTATTTTGATCAAATATAGACATGAAGGGAGTTCGCTATTAGAACTTTCTTTTTTATTTTTTTCATTTATTTTTTATGTGTATGCGTGTACTGTCTGCATGCAGGTCTGTGCACCCATGTTGTGCAATGCCGCAGAGGTCAGAAGCAGGTGTCGGGTTCCCCTGGAACTGGAGTTAAAGACGGTTCTCAGCAGCCATGTGGATGCTGAGGATCGAACCCAGGTCCTCTGCAAGAGCAGTCAGTGCTCTTAACCACTAGGCCATTTCTCCAGCCCCTAGAACTTTCTTATAATAGGATAAGGTCTGAAGAAGGAAATATGAACAAGCTGATAGTTCTGCTTTCAACATTATTATGCAGCTATTTTCTCTGAATTAAAACATTTCCTCCTGGAAGGAGGAGACTCATAAGACTCAGAGAACCAACCAAACCTGCAGGACTCAGGAAGCTCAGAAAGTTCAAAGATCCGAAAAGCCCTTCTTCAAGGATATGTGAGCAGTTGCTTATGAGGAGGCCCAGTGTCAGGGAGCCAGGAAGACAGCTCTCTGAGCAGTCACCTGTGCTGGGTGAGCTTCTCAGTGAAGCAGCTGCCTTCCTGCCACCAAGCTCCTGCAAGTAGCTCTAGTAAACTCAGAGATTCACCAAGCTAGACTTAAGCGGAACCATTTCTCTGATCTGTTGTCAGTGTCCTATATGAGGTGAATAGATATTTGTTTATGGTTTCCCAAAATATAATGCAACAAAAATCATGATATATGAAATAGAGGCAGTTTTCTTACAGCTGGGCTGCAGCAAGAACTGGAACAAAGAACTGACTGAAACAGTAAAGTTCTCCCCCAAACAATAATCCTCTGCTTTAAAAAGACTCAGAAAAAGATACAAGGCAGGTATGGCAGAATGTATGAACTCAGGTAGGGTGGCGGCCATGGAAAGGGAAATGAGTCTAAATTGGACTGAGAAATTATGTATGGAATGCACAAAGCTTCAATAAAAATAAAAAAAAAATAATAATAATAAATAAAATTTAAAAAAGAAGCTAAGGACAAAGGTCCCTGGCAACAGAGTTGGGTGAGTGAGGTCATAGGCTGGCCACCTCCTAGCACTTGGTGAATGAGTTTTTTTTTTTTTTTAAAAAGCCTTATATTTTTGCAGTTATCAACTGTTTTCTATTACTTGCAACTAATAGCATTCCTCATAGAGGTAAGTTTCTGAACTAAGATGGCAGAAACAACAAACCCTGAAATGCAGACTTGGCTAAGCAGAAGAAATACAGTTTTAGGCTCTGAGGTCCCAGCTCTTCCTGCTTGGAAGTAGGATGACCACTCTGCACAAAAGTGTTTGTTTTCCTTAATGCTTGTGGGGTCCAGTCTAAATACTAATACAATAAGGTGTGATACTAAAGGAAATATATAGAACCGGTTGCAACAGCTTATTTGTTCTAGCCTCCTGCTTGTGTGTGCTTTAAAAGTTTAAAAAAAATACCACATGGGAAGGTAAAAACTTCTGTAGAGACATCAGGGCACCACATATCAAAAGGCTGGACCTATTTCACACCACAAATAGACTAAATAGATATAGCAAAGTCTTCTGATTTATAAATTTGGCCTGGTATAATTTTATTTTTTACATAAAGCTAAAGAGAGCACTTCAAAGAGGGGGAACTCTTCTCCTGGGAGTTGTCTTCTTCAGTATCCAAGAAAAACTTTTGTAAATTCTTTGCCTATTTAGCCCATGAATAAGGAAATAAAAACCGGCATTGGATCTCATGAAATGCGTTGCATATTTTGTTTTAATGATAAAATGACAATCATTAGGAAAAAAAAATCTAATTATTAGCAAAGCAACAGAAACCATATCTTTTTTTTTAAATTTTATTTATTTTTGTATGTGTATGAATATACTGTCTGCATGTAGGTCTGCGCACCCGTGTCGTGCAATGCCGCGGAGGTCAGAAGAGGGTGTCGGATTCCCCTGGAACTGGAGTTCTCCTGGAATTGGAGTTTCAGACGGTTCTCGGCCGCCATGTGGGTGCTGGGGATCGAACCCGGGTCCTCTGCAAGAGCAGTCGGTGCTCTTAACCGCTAGGCTATCTCTCCAGCCCCTTCTTTTTTTTGGTCTTTTCAAGACAGGGTCTCCCTGTAGTCCCAGATGGCTTGGAACTCACTCTGTAGACCAGGCTGGGCCTTGAACTCACAAAGATCCACCTGCCTCTGCCTCCCAAGTGCTAGGACTACAGGCGTGTGCCACCACACCCAGCAGAAGCCATATATTAATCTTGTAACTTGTCAAACATATTATACAAGTTACTTTATCCATGTTTCTCAATAATCCTCAGGGGTGAATTTTATCGGGTCCTTTGCCAGATTAACAAAAAACAAACACAAAAAATGACGGTACAGAGCCCAGCATTGATGGTCCAGAGCTTGTGTTCCTGTCATTATCAGGTTAATACAACACAATGTTTCTGGCTGTACACCTCTCCAACACCTCCCTACATTTTATCAGTTAAAGACACTGATATCTATATGTTTCGGTTAGTTCCCACGTTGGCCTGCTCTCCCACACAGCTTCTCTTGTTTCTTCCCAACGTGCCCTCCTGGTTAAACCATGCATCTCTTTCAAGCCTGCTCTTGTCTACTCTGCTCTATTCTATTTCAGAAATCACTCAAAGCTCAGACTGTTACTCTCCCACTCAACCCCCCCATCTTCACTTTTGTTGGTTTTCCTGTTTTGATAACTTTCCATCTCCGATTCTTGTTCGTTCACATCCTACTAATAGTGATTTCTCTCCAGTCCACCTTGCTTTCTGAGCTCCAGACTTTTACAACCAAGGGCTCCCACTTTGCTTTCTGTCAAGCTAACTTCTACATGGCTCTCACTTTGGAAATAACTTCTAACCTCTAAGTTAGGGGATCCCACTCTGGGTTTTCCGTGTACATTTGCTTCTATTAATTTAGTACTTTATGTTTTTATTATTTCTGTTTCGGCTTGACCCTGCTAATATTTTTCACCATTGTGTCCTAAGTGTTCAATATATATCCAGTTCGCTAAAAACATTTGAACATGATTTACAACAAAATCAGCCAATCCATACTCTTTGGAAGGCATTGTCTAAGGAACAAAAGGAGAAACAATATTCCATCCATCAGTTATATTACAGCAAGCATCACATTATCAAAGTAAGAGGTTGTTGGCAACACTGCATGCTGCCCTTGCTTATATAACACTCTCATGCCTAGTCTGTGTTTACATGGGTTATGGAGATCTGAACTTCATTCCTCTTGTATCCCTGGCAAGCACAGTTAACCACTGAACTAACCTCCCAGCTCCACCTTCTCCTTCAAAGGTATATTGAACCTTTCTTGATTTTCCTTCTCTATTTTTAAAGTTGTTTTTAGAATTTTCTCTTATAAAATGAATTTCCCATCAGATGCAGCTGACCTTTTGTTCTTGATGAACAGCTCATACTACTAAGCATAGGTTTTCATAACATGTCTGCCTTCTCTGTGTCCACATGAGTATTTCCATGCAGAGACAGAAGGAACACATGATAAGTTGTGCACATACTGCATTCACACGAGAAAGGCCATGCCTATCTCTCAAAGTTTTCTTCTGCCTTACCAAGCTGCCCAGGTACATTTCTTGGAAGTGAAGGATTATATTATATTATATTATATTATGCAACACAGTTCAAGAAGAAGAAGCTTAAAGGTTTCCATAGCCTGTATCTATTGATAAATATCCCGTTTTAAATAGTCACACCTTGTATAATATTCATTATTTCTAAGAAATAATATTAAGAACCTTTAGAATGTCAATTTTAATATTTTATTATTTTTATTGTATGTGTATGAGTGTATTGCCTGCATTTGGTAAATGGACCCATGTCATGCAATGCCCACTGAAGTCAGAAAAGAGTCTTAAGTCCCCTGGAACTACAGTTACAGATAGTTTCTAGCTGCCATGTGGGTGCTGGGAACCAAACCTGGGTCCTCTACAAAAGTATCCAATGCTCTTAGCCACTGAGCCATCTCTCTAGCCCTGCCAAATTATTTTAAAGTGCATAGCAATCTCATTATCAACTTTTTACATGTTTTCCTTAATAATACTGTTTAATCTTTAATTCCTATCTTCACTGTAGCAGAATCTGTGCATATTCAAAATCTGTAGCTTGTTTTCATTGCTGCTATTGTTGGGGTGGTTTGCTTATCATTGCTTTATGCAACTTTGACAAAAGAATCAGTTTGGGGTGTAGAAGAGATTGTTAGATATCTGCAGTACCATTTTTTTTAACTCTTTTACTTAATGTGCATGAGTGTATTGCCTGCATGTATGTAAGTGCACCTGTGTCTTGCAATGCCTATGGAGGTGAGAAGAGAGCATGGAATTCCCCTGGAACTGGAGTTATAGGTGGTTAGTAATTGCCATGTAGGTGCTGGGAATTGGACCTGGGTCCTCTGCAAAAGCAGTTAGTGCTCTTAACCTGTGACTCATCTCTCCAGCCCCTCTAGTACCATTTATGATAGCTGGAAAACCAGCCAAACAAAAAGCAAACAAACAAAAACTTTTGTAAAATTGAAAGGGAAACCATTTCTTTTTATAGTGTAAATCCACAATGTATATATACTACTTGAGACCACATAATATAAAATCAACTCTAAAGCATAGGCAATTTCACCTTAAAGATTGGTTTTATACATGAAAAAGAAATGTAATACAGTTAATACCCTCATAGTTATTAAGTGATAGGTTACTATAAAAGAAGTTTATGGATTGTATATTCTCCATGTGTGCTGTATTTCAGCCATGGGCATTTTATGGTTCTATAATTCTCTCAGCTTCAGGCAGTGCCCTTAAAGAGAACCACAAACTCCTCACAGACAATTTTGTTCATAAATTTAAAAGGGAGAAAAGGCTTTGAGGGAAGGTTTAAGTACAGGAAGTGACTCAATGTTTGGTGGAATAAGGGCCAGGAAATGGAATGGTATCCAAGAAGAAGAATCTAGACTATGAAAGGCCATGAGAAGTGAGAGTTAGACCAGCCAAGTGAGAAGTAGAGCCTAGTGGATGTCCTCAGAGTGATTTAGGATAACACAGCACTGGGATCTATACTGGTGACAGTAACAAAATTAACTACAAAGAGTGGATTTGTGATTTACAAGAGAAAGATGAAAGGTATGTCCTTATGTAAGCAAGAAAGAAAATGATCTGAGAAACAGCAGGTATATAGGACAGAGAGCCAAGATTTTAATCTGAAAAGGAGTACAATAGTCAAATGAAGAAACAAGGCCAAATGGAACAAAACTAGTGGATTATTATTGAAGAATATGCTACTAATCTGAATATAGATCTAAGCATGTAATTGATGACTGAAAGCTGAAATTCTAGAAAAGTGCACTAATTTATAGATACAGCCAAGATGAAGAAGACAGAGGACCGACAAAGGGGAATAGGGACTCTGTGTGGAGATGAACTATCTGTATCTTGAATGTGTTAGTGATTACATAGCTGTATATGTTTGTTAAAACTTACTAAACTGAGTAGGGAGAGATATTATCACATTTCCAAATGAACAAGTTCCTTCATGTTGCCTCTTGATACTAATGCATCCTTTCTTTCTGCACCCACCTTCTCTTTGAACTCTGGCCATCATGATTAATCCAGTCTCCATTCATACGGTTTTGTTATTTCCAGAATATACATACAGGAAGGATCTGATGCATAACCTGAATTTTTTTGTTTTTATTTTTTATTATTAAACTTTTTCCATAAGTCATACCTCATTTTTCAGTCGAATCTAGAGTCGCTTCCCTTTCCATGCCCCTCACCTCACCTGAGTCCCTGCACTCTGCCATACGTGTCCTGCATCTTTTTCTGAGTCTTTCCAGGGTATTTTTTTCCAATTCTTTTGTTGTTATTGTTCTCTCCTACTTGTATTGCTTCAGTATATATACATATATATATACATAGTTTTATGTATATATATATATATATATATATATATATATACATAAATATATGCATACATACATACACATATCACTGGAATTGGAGGACTTTTTTTTTCCTAAAAGATGTCATATTTTTCTTAAGGAAGTGCTTGAAGGCTCCTCCTTGGCAAGCCCAAACAACCATCAGTCCTGCACTTATGCTCCACATTGGGGTCTTTCCCTCCCATAGTTCCCCAAATGAAGTCTAGTAAGCATGCGTCCTGTCTCAATCCCCCTGCACTGGCCTCCATGATACAGCTGAGGTAGTCCAACAATGGCAGTCCATATTCGGATGAGGCTGAATTCCCATTAGCTGCTTAGTTTACAAGCTGGGTATCTCAGCAGTCCTCAGTCTACATTGAAAGGTTAAAAAGCTGTATCTCATGTCCTTGAGGAGTGCCAAAAGCAGTGGCATCCACAGAGCATATGCACCTGCCTGTAAGAATTGAAGATAGGACAAACAACAGTGCTCTCTTTTTTTCTTTTTGTCTTTTTACTAAGATCTCGTTTTATGTCTGCATTACAGTTTCTCTGGTCTTACTGGTTATTTATTTCTGGTTGTATTTTCCTGCTGGATGCCTAAGGCCACACAGTTAGCCCAGATTAACCAAGATTTTGTTTTCTTTAGGTCAGTTGAGGATCTGGTCCTCAGGGTCTCTCAGGTTTTTTTGGGGGGGGTGGTGAGGGTGGGAGTCCCTTGCTCCTTTCAGCTCCTCATCCACCAGTTTCATCCACTTGAAGACAAAATCAGGTTTTGCTAGACCAGGCTTCCTTTTCTGAAGCATGAGCAGACTTTCCTCTTTCTAGACTGGACACTGGCTGAAGTCCCCTTATTGGCTCTCCAATATCTCCCTGAACAGGAAGACTGGTGACCCACTTCTGCAGGATATTTCAAGAGATGCCTCCATGCATAATCCCCTAAGACTTGGTTGATCTCTGAGGACAAGGAACAAAGTTATCCCCCAGGTCCCTCAGCCACATTGGTATGGATGTCAGGTATGGTCATTAAGCACCCAGAAAGGCTAAGCTGCACCAGCCTGTTACATTGCACCTGTATTAACATTGTATCTTTTGGAAACAAACTGTATGTTATTTCCATGTCATATTCTTGATTTGCATCTTTCCATTTTAATCCCATATTACTCTAAAAGATACACACATACCCTCCTTCATATACTAAAAATCCAAGGCCTGAAAATAAGTGTTAGGTCAGCTCTAGAACCTGTGTAGGGATTCCCAATACAAGAGCACAGTTGTCTTTAGATAGTGAGGAATATAATATTAACGTTGCTCATTTTGTTTTACACCTAGGTACTTGGTACCAGCAACCACAGAGGAGAGATACCATTCATCTTTTGTTTTTCTGGGAATGTGTTACTTCATTTAGCATAAAATCTTCTAGTTCCATCCATTTACCCACAAATTTCATGATGTCATCTTTCTTTACTGCTGCATAGTACTCCATTGTATAGATGTACCACATTTTCTGTATCCACTCATCGATTGAGGGGCACTTGGGTTGGTTCCAGCACTTCACTATTATGCTGCAATAAACATAGCTGTACATGTATCTCTGCTGTAGGAAGAGTCTGATGGATATATACCCAGAAGTGGGATGGCTGGGTCAGGTGGTAGGCTCATTTTGAGTCTTTTGAGTGTTGTTGGTGTAAAGAAAAATTAGTAGGCTTTCTTTACACCAACAACAAGCAACTGAAGAAGGAATACAAGGAGACCTTCCCAATCACAATAGCCTCAAAAACAATAAAATACCTAGGAATAAACCTAACCAAAGACACCAAAGGTCTTTACAACAAAAATTATAAATTCCTGAAGAAGGAGATTAAAGAAGACATCAGAAGATGGAAAGACCTCCCATGCTCATGGATTGGAAAAATTAATGTAGTAAAAATGTCTATTCTACCCAAATTAATATACCAATTCAACACAATTCCAATTAAAATCCCCAGGACATTCTTCACGGGCTTGGAAAAAATTATTAAATTTATATGGAACAACAAAAGACCCTGAATAGCCAAAGCAACCCTGAGTGAAAAGAGAAATACAGGGGGGATTTCTATACCAGACATCAAACTATACTACAGGGCTATAGTAACAAAAACAGCCTGGTACTAGCAGGAAAACAGACCCATAGATCAATGGAACAAAACTGAAGATCCGACCTTGAGCACATACATTTTCAGCCACCTTATATTTGAGAAGGGGGCCAAAAAGACTCAGTGGAGGAAAGACAGCATCTTCAGCAAATGGTGCTGGCAAAACTGGATCACCACTTGTAGAAGAATAAAATTAAACCCCTACCTCTCACCCTGTACAAAAATCAACTCCAAATGGATCAAAGACCTCAATTTGAAATGCAAAACCCTGAAGGTGTTAGATGAAAAAGTTGTCAGCAACTTACAAGACATAGGTGTAGGAAAAGACTTTCTAAATCAGACAGCAGCTGCACAGGAAATAAGGTCAACAATTGACAAGTGGGACCTTATTAAACTCAAAAGTTTCTGTACAGAAAAATAAACAATCAGGAAAGTGAAGAGAAAACCCACAGAGCGGGAAGAAACCTTCGCTGCTGATACATCTGACAGAGGATTAACTTTCAGAATATATAAACTACTCAAAAAACAAAGTAGTAAGAAAACAAATGACTCACTCAAAAGATAAAGAGCTGAGCAGAGACTTCACAAGTGAAGAAATAGAGATATCAGAGAAACATCTTAAAAAGTGTTCAACATCGCTAATAATTAAGGAAATGCAAATTAAACCACTTTAAGATATCATCTCGCACCCGATAAGGCTGGCTAGGATCAAGAAAACAAATGATACCAAATGCTGGAGAGGTAGTGGGGAAAGGGGAACACTCATCCACTGCTGGTGGGAATGCAAACTTGAAATTTTATTTTCTATTGTCATAATTCCCTCAATTCCCTCCACTAAGACTTCCCTGAAAGAAAACAGCAGAAGGCTAATTCTGTTGTTCTTCATTGTTTCTCTACTGATGCCACAAGTAAAAATGGCCTTGCTTCTGTGGGGTAGAAGTAGCTGCCATTGTCCAGCTTCTAGTGCCACAATAGAATGTCCACAGACAGGGAAAACTGTAGATACAGTGCATTTGATTCACAGGTCTGGAAGAGGGAAAATCCAAAGGCATAAGGCCAGCATGTCTTGTGAGAGCCTGCATGCTGGAGAAGGCAAGAACAAGAGAGAGATAGAGAGGAGGCCACCAGTGCTCCCTGCTACTCTCCAGTCCTTGAATAACTGAGGAGGAATCACAGGTGTTCCAGTGATATCTGGTGGAATTTGTGTGTCAAGAATTTGCCTTACTCCAGAGTCTCTATTTCCTGGATTTTTTTCTGTCTGTATCTTTGTCCTTCCTGGTCACTACCTTCCTCAGCTCCAAGTCTAGAGTATGTGAATCACAAAGAAAACCAGGCTTACAGCACCAGGCCTGGATTCCTTCCTGTGGAACAGGCCTCAAACCCACTCGAAAGTGGTTGGTTACCCCCATAACCATCCTGCCACTACTGCAACAGTGGGCACATCTTTTCAGGAGGGTCTGGACTGCAGCATGTGAGGTCCAGTGCTGGGTAAGATCACTGATGTCTTTTCTCTCCATCAGTCTATATAGCTGATTCCAGTACTGGTATTGCTTTCAACCTTGGTCTGAGAAGCTTCTTTTTGCAGTGAGCAGTGGTTAATGCAGAGATTCATAACTGGTTAAAGTGTTGAGACTAAGGAGTATAAGATCTGAGCATAGATGATGAGAGATCTATAATACCTGCACAAGCCAACCCCTAACCCTGCTCAGGGAATATCACTGAAGATGTGGAAGAAAAAATGTTAGAGCTGGAAGATGGGGAAGAGTGCTATGAAGCACTGTCCTCTAGATATGACATGGCTCTCACGAACTCACAGCAACTGTGGTTGTCTTCACAAGACTTCCACAAAATCAAAAGTCAATTAAGATTCCAGCATTGATGAGGGAGGAGATCCCAAGGCTCCATCCCTAGCTGAGGAGCTCTTGGCAGGTGAGACTGTGGAGGGATGTGGCGTCACTTGTATTTGGGGTAATGACCACTGGTAGGCTCCCCAGGCCCTAGAGGATGGCCCCACATCCATGCACGTACAGGCAGAACTGATTATTAGACTCAACATGGGGTTGGAAGGAAGGTGTATTTAGGGAGGCTGAGAAGAATTTGAGTACATATGATCATGATACATCATATACATATACATGCATGAAGTTTCCAGAGATTTTTTTTAAGAAAGAATAATCAGTGAACTCCTCATTGTGTGTTATATCTGGGTCTCTAGATCTCTAGTCAGCTACTTTTCAGATGTCTTATGTTTGATTTTTTTAATATTCTTTTTTTTATTTTATTTATTTTTGTATGTGTATGAATGTACTATCTGCATGTAGGTTTGTGCACCCGTGTTGTGCAATGCTGTGGAGGTCAGAAGAGGGTCTCTGATTCCGCTGGAACTGGAGTTCTCCTGGAATTGGAGTTACAGACGGTTCTTAGCCACCATGTGGGTGCTGGGGATCAAACCCGGGTCCTCTGCAAGAGCAGTCAGTGCTCTTAACTGCTAGGCTATCTCTCCAGCCCCTGATTTTTATAATATACCTAGGACTTTTAGCTGTACTTAGTAAGAGAAATAAGAAAAATACACTAATCCTTTCTTCCTGCAAGCAAAATTCTCCAAAGCTGAATGTTATCACAAGTAACTTTTGAGTTCTAAAATATAAATCAATACAAAGCTCCTCAAGCAAAAAAAAATCTTAGCTGATATTTTCATTACATGTAATAAATCTAAATCTATAGTTCTCCATGTATCTACATGTCTATAAGAAATAAAATAAAAATCAGGATGAATGAAAAAATAAATGCCAGAAAACCATAAAATTCCACAAAGTCGTTAGAAAATGGAAATTCCAAAGCAATCTCAAATTAGCCAATGTGTAGTTCATAGTTAATCACAAAACATTCTAAAACATGGAAAAGCTCACAGAATATACCAGCCACTCATACATAATTCTGTAAATCTAATTAAGATGTTCCATGCTGTGGTTTTGTTGTGTCCCTTAAAGTTTACATGTTGGAAGTGTCATCCATTATACACCAGTGTTAAAAGACAACGTTTGATAAGAGATGGCTAAATCTGACAGCATAGCACTCCCAATGTAACAACATAGGTGGCAGGCCTGTGGCCACAGTGGCAGTTGAGTACTTGGCAGGCTGAGCTGTGAAAGCAAAAAGGTAGCTAGTTGCCTGATAGCTGAAGAAGTGGCAGCGCTGTCAGGCACTGGTGGCCTAATGAAACACGTGTTTCTGGAGTAGCTCGGCTCCAGAGAGGCCCAGCTTCTAAGTAGCCAGCTTCCAAGTGGCCTTGCCCATGCCTTACACCTAGCTTCTGAGTAGCCCTAGGATCCAACTCCAGAGTTCAGCATAGGTAGAAGCAGCTGCCCCAAGTAGTCGCTACAGCAGAAACAGTGCTGAAGAAGGGGCTGGCAGGACTAACAGCAGCAAAGGAAAGTGGACAGAAATGGGAAACGGTTTGGGTCGCAATATATTTAAACATTTCTTTCACTTTAGTAACTAAGTATTTTTTATTAGAGCATATTAGTAATACAGAGTAGTGGGTTTCACTGTCACACTGTTATAAATGTATATAACACATTTTAATCATTTCCATCTCTTATTACCCTCCTTCTCCTCTTCTCCCATCTCCTCCATCCCCTTTCTCTATGATTTCTTGAATTATATTTTTGCAAATATATTTGTGAAATGACACAGAATACATTTCAGCCAAAGTAAAATGATTTTGAACATAAGGATATATGTTTAAATCAGAGATGTATGTTTCCAGTTCTCCACTGCAAGAAGGAAGCCAACCATCTTCAATGCAGGGTTTAATGCAGCCTGCTTCTTTCTGTGTTTGTGTTATATTCACCTAAGCCACCAGCATCTTCCACCTCAACTAAGGTTTATCCTCTAACTTCTCCTCTGTTTCTGGTCTTCTTTTACCTTATTTATTTCTTAGACATCTGGCACTGTGTGTGTGTGTGTGTGTGTGTGTGTGTGTGTGTGTGTGTGTATAGAAGTCAGAGGACAACCTTGGGAGGTGTGCCACTCTGCTTTTAAGCCAGGTCTTAGGGCTCGCCTGGGCTGGCCTGGCTGGCCAGTGAACTCCAGTGATCCACCTGTCTCTACCTCCCCTCCCTGGTGCTGGGATTATGAGCACACTTAGCTCCTCATGCTTAAGAAGCAAGCACTTTATGAAGTAAACTATCTTTCCAGCCATTAGAGTTTTTTATATAAAAACACAAACTTGAAGGTACTGCTAAAGACTTTCCAGTAACTCTCCACTGTACCTTATTTAACATCTGAATATTCGACTTGGCCTACAGTAGCCACATAAATTCAACTCTCCTTAGCTCTGTGAATCAGTTTGTCCGTGTACCCATGCTGGGCTTCCTACAACTCACAATGCTGCATTTGTTAACACTAATGTATTCGAGTCTGTGGTTCCTGTACCTGGAAAGCTTTTTCCAGGGAAATTCTCATACTCTGCAGCTCAACTGATACATAACTGTTTGAGACCCTTCCTTGCAGTCTAATACAGTGTAGTTTCCTTCCACCCAAGCTGTACACCTTCCTTTCTATCTCCGTCTTCCTTTCCTCTTTCTTTTCCTTATCCCTATCTTTTTTTCTGTGCTTATGTCTTGCATTTATATATTTACCAGAACACAAATATAGTGTTAGAATAGATTGAATTTAACATCAAGAGAGCAAACAATGCTTTCCCACTACATAAAAGCCCAGCAATCCAATGCAGAGGACAATGACTACCTGTAGTTTCTGTAGTATAACTCGTTTGATCTGAGCAAATCAAAGTGTCCTTCATTTCTTCTTTACAGTTTTGTGGATGGGAATGCAAATCAGGCACAAGCTTTTCAATACCTACTGATCCACAGGTTTCATTCAGCTTCAAGAATAATTACTCTCAGCTGGGTGTAATAGCGCATGCCTTTAATCCTAACACTCGGGAGGCAGAGGCAGTTGGATCTTTGTGAGTTCAAGGCCAGCCTAGTCTACAGAGTGAGTTCCAGGACAGTTGGGGCTACAGGGAGACCCTGTCTCAAAAAAAAGACCCCCCCAAAATAAGAATAAGCACTCTCATAAGAAAAGCCAGTCACATAAGTAAAGCTCTCTCTCTCCCCCCTGCAGGTAGGTAATCGAGGAAACACGCAATCATAATTGCTGCTAGTAACACGTTTTGTAACCTTAAAGGAAACTATCTACAGACTAAAACATATATACGAAGATGAGATAATCATAAATCAAAGCTGATAATCAAAGCTCAGAATTGTTAGGTCAGGCCGGGACAAAAAGCCAATGTGGCCTAGACGGGAAGGACCCCTTCCTTCTTTTCTGGTTTAGAGTTCGTGTTTGCCTGTGAAAATCACCAGATTGAGCTCCTAATTCCCACAAGACCACCGGAACTGAGGCCTACCTTTTTGCCTCTGACCTGACCTAATTGGCTGATTCCAACATGTCACCATCTCCCCTCCCCTAACCTATAAAAGGCCCTCCTCACCTCCCTGACGTGCACTTTTCTGATGGTCCTTCATTCTAAAAGGGCTATAGTATCTGCCCAGGAAGGTAAGTCCCTAGCATCGGTCGGATACTTCTTAAGAATCAGGGCAGAAGCCAGATGTGGTGGTGCATGCCTTTAATTCTAGCACTTGGGAGGCAGAGGCAGGCAGATCTTTGTGAGTTCAAGGCCAGCCTGGTCTACAGAGCAAATTCCAGGACAGCTGGGGTTACAGGGACACCTTGTCTCAAAAAGACCAAAAAAAAAAAAAAAAAAAAAAGAATCAGGGTGGAATTTAACTCTATCAGTCAGTTCTTTGACCCAGTCGTTATGTTGTTGTTCCTTTCCCTTTGTATTACTCCAAATTATGTCCATATGAACAACACATCTAACTGTTTTGACTTGGAATCTGTGAAACTATAAACAAAAAGAATCTCCTTTTGTTTTTCAAATATAACTCGAGCTTATAAAAAAAAAAGAATCAGGGAATAGGGAAGGCTGCTTGCAAGGGAGAGAAAGGAGAGGTAAATAACACGTTGATGGTGTGAAACACCTGAGGGAAAGGTATTAGTTTAAAAGATTACGGAATATGGGCTGGAGAGATGGCCTAGCGGTTAAGAGCGCTGACTGCTCTTGCAGAGGACCCGGGATTGATCCCCAGCACCCACATGGCGGCCGAGAACCATCTGAAACTCCAATTCCAGAACTCCAGTTCTAGGGGAATCTGACACCCTCTTCTGACCTCTGCGGCATTGCACAACATGGGTGCACAAACCTGCATGCAGACAGTACATTCATACACATACAGAAATAAATTTAAAAAAAATTAAAAAAAGAAAATTCTAAAAATAAAAATAAATAAATAAAGTTTATGGACTAATACATACAATATATACATGAGTGCATGGGTATTGGCTACAGCTAAATAATAATAATAATAATAATAATAATAATAATAATAATAAAAACCTATAGTGCTAGGGGAATACAACCTGCCTTCAAGTGGTTGGTCCGGTAGTCCAAGAGACTCCCCAAATAACATGGGTTGTTGTCACAGCTTTTGATTGCCTCTCAGAACTTGAGGGAAATCCCCTATTGCTGAAGACAGGACATACTTTGGATACAAGACTTGCAGTAATTGAGCTGTAACTGACTTGGAAGCCATCTCTCTGAAGATTAGCTCCCATAGAATCAAAAGACTCTGTACAAACAGCTAAGGGAGAAAACTAATCAATGATTCTACCAAGCTGTAAAGCTCAGGAACCAACATGACTAGTGGGGGATGATTCTACCAAGCCATAAAGCCACGAACCAACATGACTAGTGGGGGATTATTCTACCAAGCCATAAAGCCCACGAAGTAACATGACTGGTGGATGATGATTCAGCAAGCCGTAAAGCCCATGAACCAACATGACTGGTGGGGGATGATTCTTCCAAGCTGTAAAGCCCATGAACCAACATGACTGGTGGGGGATGATTCAACAAGCCATAAAGCCCGTGAACCAACATGACTGGTGGGGGATGATTCTACCAAGCCATAAAGCCCATGAACCAACATGACTGGTGGGGGATGATTCTACCAAGCCATAAAGCCCGTGAACCAACATGACTGGTGGGGGAAGATTCTACCAAGTCATAAAGCTCACGAACCAACATGACTGGTGGGGGATAATTCTACCAAGCCGTAAAGCCCAGGAACCAACATGAATGGTGGGGGATGATTGTACTAAGCCGTAAAGCCCAGGAACCAACATGAATGGTGGGGGATGATTCTACCAAGCCATAAAGCCATGAACCAACATGACTAGTGGGGGATGATTCTTCCAAGCCATAAAGCCCACGAAGTAACATGACTGGTGGGAGATGATTCAACAAGCCGTAAAGCCCATGAACCAACATGACTGGTGGGGGATGATTCTACCAAGCCGTAAAGCCCAGGAACCAACATGACTGGTGGGGGATGACCACAAGGAAAGTTTTCTAGACGCCTGGGAAGTTACAGGAATTTACAGCCTTGGTAACAACAGCATAGACCAGACCTAAGTAAGTTCAAGCCAGACAAAATCCCAGCAGAGAAGTGGAGGCCAGAAGAGGGCATTGGATCCCCGGGAACTGGAGTTACAGATGATTGTTAGCTGCCCTCTGGCTGCTGGGATTCCTACCTGGGTCTTTCTGTAAGAGCAGCTGATGCTTTTCACCCTGAGACATCTCTCTCCCTAAAAGCTTTCGTAATAAATTCCAGTTCCGTTTCACTGAAGAAAAATTTTCTATGATCAGGATATGCCAAGCAGGTCTGAAGCACAGAATGGAGGCCAGTGTGGCAGAGATGCAGGGAACCAGGAGAGGAAGAGGAACAGGACTGGAGAACCGGGGAAGGTGTGACCACAGGATCTCTGGAGGCTGTGATAACAATGGCAGCTGTTGAAGGCTAGGAGCAGAAATGGCAGAAATTCCTCTCTGTAGCCTGGCCTCTAGGTAGAGTATGAAGAATGCAAAATGGTCACAGTGCTCGACAATGAATCAAGACTTGTAGGCAGGGAAGTGAACGATCTAAGAAAATCATGAGCAGTTGAAAAGAGGTATAATTAGAAATGAGTGGTAACAGTCGTGGCAAGTAGAACCAGAGGAAGTGAGGCAGACAGGAAGTATGGTCAGAGAGAAGGTGTTTCTATCAGACCAAGTGTTCTGAGTGGCGTAATAATCAGTTATTAGAATATCTACCATAGTCCTGCCTGTGCGAGCTGCCAACACAAGCCAGTAGATAAGATACTCAAAACCAAAGAGGTTAGAGCACTGAATAGTTTGGATAATGTTTAAATGATCTGCTTAGACATGGATTTCTAAGAATAAAAGGGAAATCAGTGAAGAATGAGACAAAAACTGTAATGGTGGTGTCTTCAATAAAGAAGAGAGGTCAGGAGGCCAATCAATTGCAAGAGGGACAACTATGGTATTAAAGTCTCATGTCATTCAGGGGAAAGTCGGAAGGGAAGACAAGTTAACAACAGAAAACACAGAGCTAGGTTCAGGGCTACAAATTTCCAGAAGTGAAATTCATACTGGAATAGACTTACCAATAGGATTTGTAGAAACAAACACAGTAGCCTTTGTAGGAATGTGGTGAGTCAAATTAGGTATCACCCCAGTTTCCTAGGGCCCTCAAAGGACATAGAAGAAATTTTCATTCGTTTTCTTGTCTTTCATGATAAAGCGCTGAAGTCAAAATTTTTCAGGAAGCCAATAGGCCAAGCAATCAGCTATCTCACCCAGGATAAAGTATCGACTTTTCTAGTGGAGAGTGCAAACAGAAGACTGAACAGCTTCCTTGGGAGAAGAAACTAACAAAAAGACAAAATAATTTAAAACATGTTCCCAAAAATATTTTCTAAAACATATTCACCCATATGAAGCCACCAAAGTCAGGCAAGACTAAATTTAAACAGGGCCTCTTTACCACTGACATGCACCCAAACTAACAGTAGAAGACATTTGCATCTACTGTACCTCCTCCCAGACCCCAATAGTCCACTCTAAGAAGAAATCTACCTTGTTATGGATGAAAGGAAAGGACTTGAAATTGGGCATGAGTTTGGACTAATAGTAAGTCTATTCTTAAAGGTTATGGAGTCATCCAACATGATGTTAAGAAATGGAAAAAAGGAGTCAGACGTGCACACAGCACAACACCAGCATGCACCCAGTGTGTGGCGTGAGCAGACTTCACCTGCATCCTGCACAACATCAGCATGCAAAAGACCAGGTAAGCCCCGCCTGCCTTGGTGGAGGGGCACCTCTCTGCCCCATGGAGGATTGGTATTACCTGGGACCATCCAACCTTCTGGTTCCAGTGTGCAACATGGGTAGAGTTACATGCGCACTCAGCAAACAGCACAATACCAGCATGCTTGAGTTGACCAACAGGGTACAGGTTTAGGCCAAGGTAGCAAACTTCCCCCCTTCATGCCTCCCCTGCCTCAGCCTAGGGGAGCTGTGGTGCAGAGGATCAAGCAGGCACAGTATTAGTGATTATAGTCTGTGCAGCCAACATTGAGGCACCAGAATCCAAAGAAACGAATAAACAAACAAACCCCCATGCCAAAGACACAAAGAAAAATCAACATGAGAAAAGCTCATAATAAATCCACAACAAACTCTACCAACCCTACAGAAGATTGCTACAATGGAATCTCCCTGAAAGGAAACCAAGACATGGACCTTAGAAGAACAATTGTGGACATATTCAAAGAAATTAGAGAACAAAGGGAAGAGAATGAAAAACTCAAGAAGGACCTAGAGGGAGATAATGACAAACATTGGAAAGAACTAAAGAGAGAAAATGACAAACTTCAGAAGGAAGTGGAAATACTGAAAAGAACCCAGGCTGAAATGAAAAATGAAAATGATCAATGAACCAAGGATCTACGAGACAAGAATGACAGGCTCCAGAAGGAAGTGGGAATGCTAAAGAAATCACAGGATGAAATGAAAAAGGAAACTGAACATTCATCCAATCAACAGGAAAGTATGGGAAAAGGCCCCAGAAGCAGAATGGAAGAAGCAGAAAAAAGAATATCAGACCTACAGGATAACATGGACCAACTAGAATGCTCAAGTAAAGATTGCGAAAAATTAAAAAAAAAAAACCCACAAGAGTGGAACAACTAGGAAATGTGGGACACTAAGGAAAGACCAAACCTCTGCATCATAGGGATAGAGGAAGGAGAAGAACCCCAAGACAACACCATTGACCAGATCTTCAACAGGATAATAGAAGAAAATTTCCCCAAACTGAAAAAAGACAAACCCAAATATAAGAACACCAAACAGACAGGAACAGAAAAGAAATTCCCCATGCCATATAATTGTTAAAATACTAGATGCTCAAAACAAAGACAAAATACTGAAAGCTACAAGAGAAAAACAAGTCACATATAAGGGGAAACCCATCAGAATTACAGCTGACTTCTCAGTGCAAACTATGAAAGCTAGAAGAACGTGGACCAAAGTATTTCCAGTACTAAACGACTTTAGATGCCAACCCAGACTACTATACCCATCAAAAATGTCAATTATAATTGGAGGAGAAAGAAAAATCTTTCATGACATGAACAAGATGAAAGAATACATGTCTAAGAAACCAGCACTTAAGAAAATCCTCAAAGCAATCCAAAGAACAGAGGAAAGGAGCAACAATCCTTAAGCAATTAAAGAGAGAAACAACAAAAAAAGCATAACAGAGTAAATACAAACCTAGACCAAGAATGCAGACAAAAAATAACGTAAAAGGAAGCAACACACATCTGTCAATAATAACCTTAAATACTAATAGTCTAAACTCCCTAATCGAAAGGCATAGACTGGGAGAAAGGATTGGGAAACTGAATCCTTCTATATGTTGTCTACAAGAAACCCATCTAACCCTCAGGGTCAGACACCACCTTAGAGTGAAAGGATGGGAAAAATATTCCAAGGGAATGGTACCAAGAAACAAGCCAGAGTGGCTATTCTAATATCAGGCAAAATATATCTCAAAGTAAAATTAATCAGAAGAGACAAAGGGGACCATTATATTCTTGTCAAAGGAACAATGAATCTTGAAGACTTCACAATCCTAAATGTCTGTGCACTAAACTCTGGTGCACCTAACTTTATAAACACTATTCTGCAGGACCTCAAGACACACATTAATCCTAACACACTAATAGTAGGGGACTTCAACACCCCACTGAGCCCCTTGGATAGATCAACTGGACAAAAAATAAACAGAGAGACATCAGAACTGAACAATACAATACACCAAATGGACCTCACAGACATCTACAGAATATTCCACCCAAAAACCAGAGAATATAGTTTCTACTCAGCACCTCAGGGAACATTCTCCAAAATTGGGAGATACTGGGACACAAAAAAAAAACCCTCAACAAATACAAAAGGAAGAAATTATTCCATGCATTCTATCATACCACAGTGCAATAAAGCTCAATATGAACACCAGAATAAGCCCAAAAAGCTACAAGAACACATGGAGACTAAACAGCACAATCCTGGGTAATGAATGGGTCAGGGAAGAAATAAAGAGTGAAATAAAAGCATTCATGGAACGGAACAAAAAAGACAATATGACACAACAAAACCCTTGAGATACTTTAAAAGCAGTCTTGAGGGAAATTTATAGCCCTAAGTGGCCACATCATAAAAACAGAAAGGGAACAAATAAATGATCTAATGCTGTAGCTAAAAACACTTGAGAGACAACAACAAATGAACCCTAAATCCAACAGACAGGAAGAAATAACAAAAATCAGAGCAGAAATCGATGAAATAGAAGCAAAGAAAACAATATATAAAATCAATGAATCCAAAAGCTGGTTCTTTGAAAAGACAAACAAAATAGACAGACCTCTAACCCAGTTAACAACAACAACAAAAAGAGAGTGACAGACTTCTAGCCCAGTTAAGAGAAAGAGAGAGAGAGAGAGAGAGAGAGAGAGAGAGAGAGAGAGAGTCCAAATCAATAGTATTCGTGATGCAAGGGGAAACATCACAACAGACAAAGAAAAGATCCAGACAATCACATAGGAATACTTCAAAAACCTATACTCCACTAAATTTGAAAACCTAAGAGAAATGGTTGAATATCTGACATCCTGGGAACCAACAAAGCTTAACTAAGAAGAGATTGACAGTTTTAACAGAACCATAATATTTGAGGAAATTGAAGGTGTAATTAAGAACTTCCCAACTAAAAAATTCCCTGGTCCAGATTATTTCACAGCAGGATTCTATAAAACATTTAAAGAGGTCTTACAACCATTGCCACTCAAACTGTTCGGAAGGATACAAACAGAGGGAATTCTCCCAAACTCCTTCTATGATGCCAGCATCACTCTAATACCAAAGTCAGGCAAAGACACAACCAAAAAAGAAAGCTATAGACCCATCTCACTAATGAACATAGATGCAAAAGTTCTCAACAAAATACTTGCAAACCACATACAGACCCACATCAAAAAGATCTTCCATCATGATCAAGTTGGATTCATACCAGAGATGCAGGGATGGTTCAACATACGTAAATCAATACACATCATAAGACACATAAATGGACTGAAAGACAAAAAACACACTATCATCTCAATTGATGCAGAAAAAGCCTTTGAAAAGATCCAGCGTCCCTTCATGTTTAAATTCCTAGAGGGAATTGGACTGAAAGGAACATTCCTCAACATGATCAAAGCCATATATAGCAAACCCACTCCCAACATCATCGTAAATGGAGAAAAGTTGGAATTATTTCCCTAAAGGCGGGAACCTGGCAAAGCTGCCCCTTATCACCACTCCTCTTCAATATAGTGCTTGAAATGCTTGCTAGGGCAATAAGACAAGAGAAGGAAATTAAAGGAGTACTAACTGGAAAAGAAGAAATTAAGCTATCCCTTTTTGCAGATGATATGATAGTTTACCTAAGGGATGCTAAAAACTCCACCAGAAAACTTCTAGAAATGATTAAGAGTTTCAGTAAGGTAGTGGGCTACAAAATTAAACTAGAAAAATCAGTAGCCTTTCTTTACATCAACAATAAACAAGTGGAGAAGGAATATAAGACCTTCCCACTCACAATAGCCTCAAAAATAATAAAATACTTGGGAACAAACCTAAACAATAAAACCAAAGGCCTCTACAACAAAAATTTTAAACCCCTGAAGAAGGAGATTGAAAATGACATCAAAAGATGGAAAGACCCCTCCCCCCATGCTCATGGATTGGGAAAATCAATATAGTAAAAATGTCCATTTTACCCAAATTGATATACAGATTCAATGCAATCCCAATCAAAATCTCCATGAACTTCTTCACAAACTTGGAAAAGAATCCTTAAATTCATATGGACAAACAAAAGACCCCAAATAGCTAAAGCAACCCTGAGAAAAAAATGCAACACAGGGGGGATTGCTCTACCAGACTTCAAACTATATTACAGGGCCATAGTCATAAAGACAGCCTGGTACTGGCACAAAAACAGACCCATTGACTAATGGAACAAAATTGAAAATCCAAACTTGGGCTCATACAATTTCAGCCATCTCATATTTGACAAAGGGAATAAAAAGCTCAATGGAGGAAGGATAGCATCTTCAGCAAATGGTGCTGGCAAAATTGGATCACCATTTGTTGAAGAACAAATTTAAACCACTACCTCTCATCCTGTACAAAAATCAACTCCGAGTGGATCAAAGATCTCAACATGAAACCCCAAGGTAATAGAAGGTAATAGAAGAAAAAGTTGGCAACAACCTACAGGACATAGGTGTAGGAAAAGACTTTCTAAATCAGACAGCAGCTGCATAGGAAATAATGTCAACAATGGGACCTCATCAAACTCAAAAGCTTCTGTACAGTGAAAGAAAAAAATCAAGGAAGTGAAAACCCATAGAGTGGGAGGAAATCTTCACTAGTGATACATTTGACAGAGCACTAACATCAAGGATATATAAACTACTCAAAAACAAAGAAGAAAACAAATGATCTGCTCAAAAGATGGAGTAAAGAGCTGAACAGAGACTTCACCAGTGATGAATTAAAGATGACTGAGAAACATCTTAAAAAGTGTTCAAAATCATTAATAATTAAGGAAATGTAAATTAAAACCACTCTCAGATATCATTTCACTCTGATAAGACTAGCTAAGATCAAGAAAACAAAAGACACCAAATCTTGGAGAGGTTGTAGGGAAAGGGGAACACTCATCCACTGCTGGTAGGAATGTGATTTTTGTACAACCATTATGGAAAGCAGTGTGGAGAACTCTTAAAAGACTCAAAATGAGCCTACTGCCTGACCCAGCCATACCATTCCTGGTTATATACCCAAAATACTCATCCTACCACAAAGATACATGCATATCCATGTTTACTGCAGCTCTCTTCACAATAACAAAGAGCTGGAACCAACCCAAATGCCAAAGTGAATGACAAAAATGTGGTACATCTACACAATGGAGTACTACTCAACAGTAAAGAAAGATGACATTGTGAACTTTGCAGGTAAATGGACGGAACTCAAAGCCATTATGCTAAGTGAAGTAACACAGTCCCAGAAAAACAAAGGGTGAATGGTTTCCCTCATTTGTGGATGGTAGCACCAAATCCCCAGATGAAAGGCAAGTTGAACATTATTGTTATATTTCTGTTTATCTGAAAGCAACTATGTTGTTATAATGTAAATCTCTCAACTGGCTCTAGAATCCACCCACCACTTATTTTAGACTATGTAATTATTGTATATGGGTGGAGAGTATTTATCCATATTTTAGAGTAACATAAAATTAATGGAGGAAAATGTGAATTTCCTAAACATAAAAAAAAGACTGAGAGAAAGATGCAGGACAGTTATGGCAGAATGCATGACCTGGGGTGGGGTGGGGGGAAGGGAAAGGGGAATATGTCTAAACTGAACCAAAAATGATGTCTGAAACACACAAAACATCAATAAAAGCATAAAAAAAGAGATGGAAAAAGAGAAGTGATCTAAACACAACAGAGTTGAAAACAGTCATTGAAAAAAACTAAGAAAACTATGCCATGTTTCTCAGTGAACTGAGACTCCTCAGTATGGAGGATACCATCAAATGACCTATTCATGTTAGAGTTTAGCAACAGAAACCTCATCTATGCAAACTACCTAGGTGGAAATGAATGCTTTAGCTGAAGATTTGTGTCCTGCTACTACTGGGACCCTGTGTGTTTCACTGTCATTTTGAGGCATTAGCTTTTTTGTTAGTGATGCCCTTGCTCACTGGATAACTGAATTTGGTGTCAACAGACTGAGGTGCTCATGTCAGCTCTATGACCATTGTCTAGAAAATATGGATTATGAAGGATGTTTCATGACATGATTAATTACATGTAATAGGACCTAACAGAATAACTCTCCTGATACTTAAAGGAGAATTTATCAACTGTGTTGTTAAGCATGGTAAGCTAGTTTTCATCCTGATTTAATTGTCAGTGTCAAATACAGCACAGACATGACATTAACACAATGCCAGCACAGACAAATTATGCCTGGGTGAGCAACAACAAATGAAATTACCCTTTCCTTACTTGACAAAGGTAAAAAAAGATACAATATGTACATATATGTATATACAACATCTGTAACAGTTCTATACATGTAATTGCTTTCATGGAAATTTGATTTATAGCTATAAAGAAATATATAGCCTTAAAATCATGTAACCCCTGATGTATTCTTTCCCTGAAGCTATAAAGACAACTCCAGTGATTCTTTCCAACAAAAATACAACACAGCAGGTGGATTCCAAAAATGTAAATAGTTTCAACCTTTTCATTCATTTCAGTCTATTCCCTCAACAAAAACTTCAAACTGCAGGTGCATGAAGCTTACTTCTGCTGTGACAAGAGCAGTGTGTCTCTGTAACTGGGGCTTCACTTAATGATGTGTGAACGAAATGTTAACTGCAGTAAAATGACTCCAAGCCAAGAAAGCCCCAGCTGAGTGTCTCTCCTGGAAGAAGGGCTAAGCCACAGGAACACACCAAGCGGTGGGGTTGGAGCTTCAGGTCTGGAACAGCATGGCTGTTTCCTTCCTTTAGACTTCTAATGTTTCGAGAACAGTGTAAATTAAACTGGAATTTTCAGTTTCCTCATTTTAGAATCCAAATTTGATTTCAGTCTGGAAACTAACATCTAACTGAGTTTGAGAGAGGAATAGGTTTTAAGGAAGGTCAAACCAGTTCTAAGGAAAACACTAACCAATTACTTCAAGGAAGTACTTTCACATCTGGAATTGGTAATACATGAAACAGAAGGAAGAGTTTTCTTAGGACAGTTGGTTTAATTACTTAAAAAAAAAAAACAAGAAAGACCAACCTAGAAATGACAGATAATCTCAAATACATATTGGCTACTGCTAGCTAGTAAATATCTCGGCTTCCTTTTATCAGAATCATTACTACTTTTTCATAAGTAGTTTCTATCACATGACAAGCTGCTGTGAATCTAGATGTTCAGACATCTTGAGAGAGAGAGGGGAGAGGGAGAGAGAGAAAAGAGAAGGAAAAGGAAAGCAGAAGAAGGAGGAGGAAGAGGAGGAGAAGGAGGAAGAGGGGGAGGAGGAAAGGAGGAGGAGGAGGAAGAGGAGGAGGAAGAGGAGAAGGAGGAAGAGTAGGAATTATAATGTGAAAAGCCTTATTTTGGTGCTTGGCAGAAGGCTGGCCTAGATTCTATTTTCCCAGCTTATGACTTAGGAGATGTTACTCAGTCTTTTTCTTTTCCTTATCTGGTAAATGGGGATACATTTTATCTTGAAGAGATCTGTATTCTGATAATTATGCTAATTTTTAAACATTATGGAAAACATCAATTATAAAACTATCTGTAGCATAAGGCTTACAACAAATGTTAACTCTCTGGTCCCTCCCATGTCCAACCTCCATTCTCCTTCCACTACATTATTTGTTAACCACCTCTTTTTACAAAAGTGATATATTTTCAGTAAATATAACAAGACAGGAAGCTGTTGCCATCTACCACATAAAATATCAATAGTAAGGCATAGGAGAGAACAAGAAATTAAATATGTACATGGATTTGAAAGTATTTTCTACTCAAAACCTCAAAAAAATTTATAGTTGTCATTAAATATAATTAATGAAATATATTTTTGACATACATTTTTATGACTGTGCCAAATTAAGTACTACTTCACCACTGCTCCTTATTTTTCCAAGAACATCTCCAAAAATCGTCAGTAGTAGCATATTTTGATTATCTTTAACTTCCATAATTAGGGTAATCATTGGCCCTGGGACTGGAGGACGTACCACACCAGCAAAGCTTTATCATCCATTTAGCAACACCTTTCTCTAACATTTTAGGTTAGTTGTCAAGTGATTATAAAGTAAGACTTTTCCCAGTAAGACAAAATTCTGCTTTGCAATGAAATTTAGTGCAGGTCACTAGGGATGATGTTAAAAGCAATGGTCTACAGCAGAGGAGTACGTTATGACCTTTCACAGGAAACCCCGCCAAAATACTTAGATCACATTAACACCAGGGAATGGAGACAAATGGTGGGGTAGGGAGAGGGTAGCTTTGCAAAAGTGCTGTGGCATTAGTTGTTTTCATTGACTTTGCTTTGAGATTTTCTTTACTTTGCAATATACTTCACGTAGTTGTAGGAATATTGAATGCCTTCTAATGTAAGGATCTACTTTCTCCACTTGAGTAAATCTGTGAGGATGAGTTAGAGAACAGAGAGGATAGTCCTGCCCAGGGAGATCAAAGTATGTCTAAAAAGGAAAGCCAGGGGCTGTAGACACAAAAGGGTGGAACAATGCATCCTGGTTAAAGAGAATAGTTGGTCATGGTTTGAGGCTCCCCAAGGACAAGACTTCATATTGAGTTTGGGCTCTTTACATGCATGAAGCTAGACAGATTCAAGCCCACCTTTAAATACATGCAGCACAAGGGATGTCTGATATGTTTGAGCACCTGTTCTTCTGCTCTGTTCTGTTTATAAACAGTCCAGCTATGCAGATAATAAAAAGCCATGTGCAGGCCTTTGCCATCTCTCCATGATTTTTATGGTATGCCAGGAGATTAGGAGAAGGTGTTGAGTTTTTGTATGCTAAAGCTTGTCAAGGGCACATCAAAATGTAATAACGAAATCAACTACCAGACAGATTGGATAGCAGATTTTGGCAGCTAACAAGGAGCTTTCTCGTTATAGGATGTGCAAGTTTGTGGGCTGCACTGCAATTAGAAACATTTTTTTTTTGCTTGAATTCTTATACTTTTCATTCTCATAAATGACAACAGTCAAAGACGACTCCCCACTGGCTAATGTGTACCATCCATCTTTCTGATGCTAAAGTTACTAGCATGTTAACTGAACATCAAACTTTTCAAAAGTGCATCAACATTGCTCAGGGTTGGTGGGATAATGTACCTCATTGGAAAAGTAAACTATGTAGACTGTAAAACTAATTCTCCCAGTTTCTTTACGGTACTTTTAAAAGTTGTTATTCTGGTGGTTTTAACCATGTGTGTCTAGCAGCAATACAAGCAATGTGTTTCTTAACAGCTGATATGCACTTAGAACTGTGTCACACAGAAGTCCGCATTACTGTTAGCAACAACTAAACCATTGACTTAGAACATAATTTTTGCATTCAAGAAGAGGAAAACAAGAATTTTCTTCTATTTAATGGATGAAATTTATATGAAACAATCTAGTGAACAGGTCACTGCCTTTTTCAGCCAATAAAGGTGAGACACCCAAAATGGTAAATGGTTTCCTTAGACATTTACTGGCTGGCTGAGCCATGATTAACGTTCTATGCAGTTGACCATGCAATTCAAAAGTAACCTTAACAAATCAAGATGAGAATGAATGAAGTCTGAGGAAAATAAAAAAGGGGAAGATGGCAAGGGAATTCACCTTTTAAATTTGCCTGTAATCCCAGGAATATGCACGCAGGAGCAAGCAGTGCCCCAAATCGCTGCTCCCAAAAGCTTATACAGGGTGGCAGTAATGGTCAATAAAGTCATGATAGAGTTCATAATTTTCCATAGGATAAGAGCCTTTTATTTTAGAGGGGAAAAATAAGCATAGAGGCTGGAAAGAGCTCAGTGGTTAAGCATGCCTGTTGTTCTTGCAGAGGACCTGAGCTGAGTTTCTAGCACCCACAGTGTGTGGCACACAAAAGCCTGTAGCTCTGGCTCCAGGAGTATCTGATGCCTCTGGCTTCTACAGGCACCTGCATTGATATGCACATACATACATATACATACACACACATACATGCATACACGGAGATAAAGTAAGCTAAATATTAAACAATTAACAAGCTGTAAATCATCAAGAAATAAGAGGAACTAAAGAAAAGAATCTGATATATTTGTGCTTTTTATTTTACTAGAAACCTACAGAAATATACTTTTATATTCAGGTTTTCTTTGGGTTAGTGACTATTTTTCTTTTTTTTTTTTTTTTTTTTTTTTTTTTTTTTTTTTTTTTTTTTTTTTTTTTTTTTTCTTTTTGGTCTTTTTGAGACAGGGTCTCCCTGTAGCCCCAGCTGTCCTGGAACTCGCTCTGTAGACCAGGCTGGCCTTGAACTCACAAAGATCTGCCTGCCTCTGCCTCCTGAGTGCTAGGATTAAAGGCGTGTGCCACCACGCCAGGCTAATTATTTTTATTTATTCTTTATGTGTATGAATGTACTGTCTGCATGCGGGTCTGTGCATCCATGTTGTGCAATGCCACGGAGGTCAGAAGAGGGTGTCAGATTCCCCTGGAACTGGAGTCAAAGACAGGTTGGAGAGATGGCCTAGCGGATAAGAGGGCTGACTGCTCTTGCAGAAGACCCCGGTTCAATCCCCAGCACCCTCATGGTGGCTATTTTTAAAATGTGCCCAGTATTACACCAGACTTAGCAGTATAGAAGTAAGGTAGAAACTTCCTCCACCTACCTGTGGCCAAGAAAATGTAGGAAGAAAGTACAGACATCAAACCTACATGCAGATAGTACATTCATACAAATAAATAAATAAAATAAAATACAAAAATATATATAAAAAAGAATAGCTCATGTCTGGTTCTCAGCAGAGGCACAAATGTAGAATGATCATGTCTGCTCTTCTTAGAGAAGATGAAGTTATAGGTGAGTCCAGAGGGTTGAAAGGGTAATTCAAGGAACTGGAGAGATGGCTCATCGGTTAAGAGCACTAGCTGCTCTTCCACAGGATCTGGGTTCGATTCCTGACACCAACATGGCATATAACAACTATCCTAACTCCAATTCCAAGGTATCAAATGCCCTCCTCTGACCTCCACAGGTACTGCATGACATGGATGCACTTACATACATGCAGGTAAAACACTCATGCACACAAAATAAAAATAATAACTAAGACATTTTAAAAGAAAAGTAAGAAAAGGTATTTCAGGACAAATGTAGAGAAAACAATTGAACAGGTAGAGGGAATACTATTAATCAAAGTGCAGCGAGCTGGAATACTGGGTGAGGAAAGCGCTTGGAGGCTGAGGAAGCCCCCAAATGTGGTGGTTTTACAGGTGTGATGCAGAATATGATGGAGAAATTAAGAAAAAAAACAGGACTTTGATCTCTTCTCTCTCTGAAAGCAAATTTCTGCGACAGGTTTGTGGTGAGAATGCTGGCATAATGAACTAGAGCCGCTCATCTGTGCTTCCATGGGAACTTCCACTCATCTGTGCTTCCACAGGAACTTCCGCTCATCTGTGCTTTCACAGGAACTTCCGCTCATCTGTGCTTCCACGGGAACTTCCACTTTTTGTTTACCTCACAGGGGGACTTTTTAACCCACTACCCAAGGTATAAAGTATAATAGCTCCGTCTCTTCAGGGTCCAGACTTTGACACTTGAGTCCTCTGGACAGGTTGGATAAAATATGCTTCCTAAATATTCCTGATGTCTTAATTTACCTTTCTTGCCATAGGTGTGGTGCTGGGGATTGAAAAAAACAGGAAATTTGGATAATCAAATATTCCACAGTAAGGAGTTTGGAATCAAAGCGCATTAAGAAGCTTCCTAATCCAAAGTAAAATAATCTAAGCCTTTTGTAAAGATCCTATGTAGCCCTATAGCATATGGATTGTATTAATACAATCATTTATTTCAAAAGAGCATTTGGGAGAAACTACCAATGAAATTCCCCCAACTTTTTATAAAACTAGCCATCAGATGTAGCAAAAATAAAATATGCCTTAATGCCAATACCAAGAAACATCCACATTTAGGAAAATTGGACTGTAATTACAAAATAATTGTAACTGGACCAAGATATATCTGCCTCCAACATCATGCTAATGTTCTATTTGAAGCCACAGACCAAAAAGCAGGAAACTATTGAGTAGCAAATATATGGGTGTGGAAGATCCTAGAAGTAAAATAGTGCATTTTGGAAAGTGAGCGTGGGCACAATCCTGATACCACTAGTCTTTTAAAAATCTATTTAATTATCAAACTAGGAAAAATAAGAAGTCACAGTAGAAATAAGTTGTTTTAGTGACAGGACAGAGTTATCTGTAACTTCAGCCTGTGAGGAAAAGGAAGCAAATGTATAAGCCTGTCCACCACATGACAGCTGAGATGGTCATACACTCCTGGAATGCCAAGGACAAACAACCTTGTTTCTTTGTTTATTGAAAAATACTGACAAGGCCAGGTGTGGTGGCATAAGCCCTTAATCCCAGTGCTCAGGAGACAGAGGCAGGCAGATATGTATGAGATGGAGGCTAGCCAATCTAAATAGCAAGTTCCAGGCCAGCTGGGGCTACAGAGAGATTCTGACTCATAAACAACAAAATCAAAAGAAAAAAAAAAACAAACAAAAAGAAAAACACTGACTCAATACAAGCCAACATAGAAGAGATAATTTTCAGAAAAATCCACAAGAAGTAGTGTATAGAAAATAAGGAAGACTACAGGACTTTATAATATTATCTACTTTAGAACCAAGTAGACATTTCAAGAAAGCATTTGGTTTCCTTGAAGGACAAGAAAATAAAGTGTCTAGAAATAGGAAAAATTATCTTCAGGAGAGAATAAGCTAAGGTAAGAGGTTAAAGAGGGAATAAATAACTAGGAGATGAGCTGGTGGGAAGTTCAGTAGGTACAAGTGCTTGATGCACAGACCAAAGATTGACGTTCAATCCTGAAATTCATGGTGGAAGGAGAGAATTGATTCCCTAAAGGTGTCCTCTGACATCACATGTGTGTCATGACATGTATGTGCCCCCATATTAATAAAATATAAACTCAAAATTATTATGAAAGTGATAAAAAAACTATAAGACCATATTATATAATTATTATAATTATATAATTTAACATTATTATAATTAAAATATTTTATATTATTAAATTATATTTAAAATATTTTATATAATTATATAATATAACATTATTATAATTAAAATATTTCAAAATCCAATTGAAGTATTATAGCAAAATGAATGATGCAAGCACTGTAGGATGAGCATTGGAGACTTCTTAGACTGTAAAGGGAAAAAAACAGTAGTACAGAGAAAGAAGTGATGGAAAAATTCAGAGTCAAGTTGAGGTAAGTGTGTTTCTGAAAGAAAGGAATGAAAGAAAAGCAGCCATAACCAAGACGGGGAGGGAAATACACTCTGCAAGGAGATTCAATGGTTCATATAAAGACCAATGGAAGTGTGCATGCCTCCATACACCCTGATAATAATTTTAAAATACAGAAGTGAGTAAAAATAAATCTTAAGGGGCTGGATAGATGGCTCAGTGGTTAAGAGTGCTGAATGCTCTTGCAGAGGACCTGGGTTCGATTCCCAGCACCCACATGGTGGCTAAGAACCGTCTTTAACTCCATTTCCAGGGGAATCCAATGCCCTCTTCTGACCTCTGCAGCATTGCATGACACAGGTGCACCAACCTACGTGTAGACAGTACACTCATACACATAAAAAATAATAAATAAAAGAGAATTAAAAAATAAATAAATCTTAAAATTCAGAAATATGCAGAAACTAATTTTGGTCCTTCTCAGCAACGTCTCTTGCAAAATTGGAAGAACATCTGACTTATTGCTGAAATTTGGTTAAAACACATCCAAGTGACCACTGCTGACTATTTCTATTAGAGATCATAGGAGGAGGTAAAGCGCTCCTGTCAGAAGCACAGAAGCACTGGCAGGCTGCACGCTCACTCCTAGCTGAGACAAAATGGCTGCAGATGCCTCAAAGATGCTTGACAGTATGATTTTTAAATGCTATGATCAAAAGGCGAAGATTGCCATGTGGTGGTAGTCAGTCTCCATACTGGCCTCCAGTGATTGTCCCCTCCAGGTGTTCTCTTGGGTATAGAGTATATTTAGTTATCTCCTTCCAACAAGAAAATGGAGCACAGGTAACAGAATGTCACATCCAAGATGATCTTACAAAAGACTGCATTCTATCTACGGTGGTGTTCTCCTGTCCCTGAGAACTCCCGCTGCTGTGTTATCAACAGGCTCACCCAGAGGTTCGCAAGGCATGGGACTGAGAAACACCTCTATCCAAGGGTCTAGGAGGAAGTGAAGCCTTCAGTGAAACATCCCATTTAGGAGGGAACTGAAGCCTACTGACAGTGTTGAAGGCACAGCCTTCAGAAGAGTACAGAGTCCTGTAGGTTGACTTAGCAACTGCATTCTTCTGAAATGACTTGAGTTAAAGGTGCCCAACAGAGCCTGGTAAAGATATCTAAAACAAAATACTGAGGTAATACATGTTTATTTATTGCATGGCATAATTAATGCAAGATATTGCATTTTAGAATGATTTGTTATCCTACAATAAACAACCAACACTAACATAGTCCTTCTGCCCAGTAAATATGACGTACTATCATAGTATTTTAAAGCTAAAACTGGAAAAAGAAGGGAAAATTTAACTTGCTCAACTCCCAATCTCATGATAGACAGCTCAAATTTCAATTTTTCAATTTATTTTTATTTCAGTCTCAGTTCTGTTAATTAGAAAAATGAATTGCAAAGATTGGTGGACCAAAAATAAAGAAGTGTTTGGATAGTTGCTCTTGCATACAGGTAATGCATTCCATTTTGTTTACAGCATCTCCTAACCTGCTGTGGGGAACGCTACCTATTTCCCAGGATGAGAACAGGTTGTTGTCAGGGTGATTTATCTTGGAGGCATTTGTTCCTAAATACCATGGAAGTCCCGGAGCATTCAGAGGTTTGCCAGGAACCTGCTTGTTGGCTCAAAGATCTAGTGACTTCCCTGAGTGACACAAGGGATGGTAGTCCTGATTCCTGATCTTGAACAGGAAAATTAAGCCATATTATGATTCAACTCCAGACTGAGATGAGGTCTGGGGAAAGAATGAGCTGTATGTCAATGGAGTTCCAAGCCTTGAAAGAATAAGGTATTTCTGGTCTTTCTGCAATTTATCTGTTAAAGATTATATGTATCCTTTATCTCCCTAATAAAAGAGTTCTTTTTAACTTTAAAAAAAATGTAAAGGTAATTAAAATACCTATTTCAAAATCCTGGAGAAAATACAAATAAATAAGATGACAAAAATTATAAGAAAATCAATTAAAATATCAAAGTAGTCAAAAAGTTATGTCAATTATATTAGTAAAATTAATAGATGAAAATAGATTAAGCTATCCCAGTTTTAAGGAAAGGGCTTCTTGGATTTGGTCAAAATATAAAATATTACTATTACATTAGTTTCCTCAGGCTGGTGTAAAGAGTTTCCAGAAATCCAAAGCCTTGACAAAAAGCAAATATGTTCTGGAAGCTAGATTTCCAAAGTCAGTGTTGGTAGGAATATTTTCCCTCTGAAGACTCAGGGGAGGGGTTTTCCTTGATTTCTAGCACCTCGCTCACATCTTGTCCTTGTGGCTGCCTCACCCCAATTTCTACTTCCAGCTTTACATAGGCCTCCTCCTCCCCCTCCTCTTTCTCCTCCTTCTCCTCCTCCTCCCCCTCCTCCTCCTCCTTCTCTTCTTCTTCCTCTCTCTCTCTTTCTCTCTCTCTCTCTCTGTCTCTTTCTCTTTCTGTTACTATTTTGAAATATCTTCTTATAAGGACACAGTCCATGGATTTAAAGCTAGCCCAATTCAGTATCTTCACGCAATTATATCTGCAAAGACTATTTCCAAATGAGATCACATTTATAAGTTCCCACATCTTTGTGGGTGACACAATTCAATTTATGACAAGTACATACTATTTATGAAAGGCACTCATAAAATTATTTTAAAATAAGTTAAATGTCACAATAAAACATCGAATTAACATCCATCCATATCATTAAATATTAAAATTCTAGCAATGTGGATATATAATTTATGTGAGGAAATTGTCATGATATAAAGAAAAATAGTTAGATATGGAAAAAGATTTCATCTCTAATAATATTTTTTAATCTTAGAATATTCTGAAATATTTGTAGTGGTTAACATTGGCAGGGATAGAGGTGATTTTATTTTCATTTTTATAAGTTTCTTCACTTTTAATATCTTACTAGAATTATTACGTTTTTAGACTTTCATAGTCTTTGTAAAGTACACTTTTAATAGCCACCGCTACATAGTTATAGGTATCACAGTGATTTTTTTTAAAAGAACGTATGGAGTGGGAAATGGTTGCAATTTTGCCTGCAATGTAATAACTAAGATCATTTGCCAATTACCTAGTTTATATTCAGGATTTCTATTTTACAGCTGCATGAACTTGGGCAGGAGATCCAACTTCCATGTGTGTCAATGCCCTAAACATGTAAGCAGGAAATCTGATAGGACCTGCCCCAGAACATTGTTTTAGTAAGAGTTTCATTTATATATTCATAAAAACAATAGATCAACTGCTTTCTAGCTAGAGTTTGTCTAAAAGTTATATGGTGGTCTATAGTCATAGAACTTGTAGTAATAACATACTTTCCAAATGTTCCACATGTACATTCTTACTAAACACATTGCTCTGAAATGTGCTGTGGTGACTTTAATGGCACACGAGACATAGTCCTGAGTGGCTCTACTAGAAACGGGATCACTGTACCTGACCCACCCATGCCAAATACACAAGTCCGATATGCTTCCATATATTATTTGATCCTTCAAGTGCCTTCATCTCATGAGGATCTACCATAGATGTTCAGTTACGTGGCAAGCTCCAATGAGGTGGAGGGGTGAAGGCCATGAGAGCACTGGTTTTCATCTGTTCCTGCCTAGCTCTGTCCAAGCCACAATTCCTAAAGGTCTGTGACTCTCAGGTATACCCAGACCTCCTCTGCTGAAGCCTACAGGTGTGCTCTGTGCCCTCTCCTCAAAAGCTGGGTGATCTTCCCAACACACCCACTCTGCTGAAAAGTATGCCTGATTTCTACTCCAGCAGCACCATTCTGCTTATCATGTCTCATTTGTGCTGCAGACCACTTATGGAGCACAAAGACCAAAAAAAGGAAAAAACGAAAAACAAAACAAACAAAAAAAACCCAATCTGCATCTATTTTCCTTGAATGAGTAACTTAAAGCTCTAAACAACAGAGACCTATACATTGTGACAGCACCATAAAGGAAATAGTAGGGACGCAAAGATAGAGGAAAAAAAAGGATCTTAGATGGCATAGTCAGGTAAAGCCTCTTAGAGGAAGCAACAGGTAAAAAAAAACTCTCAAGGATAAGAGAAATGGGCCATGCAAGGAAGTAGAGATGAGTGAGAGAATGATGAAGGTCTCGAATGGAAAAGCATCAGATGAATACAGTGATAGAAACAACATCAGTCCCTGGTACAGAGAGATAGGAGAACTAGATATGAGAAGATTCCAGCTAGCCAAAAAAGAGACCAGATCCCACAGTGCATGGTCTCATAGGACGCAGTTAAAGGACACTTTACTATACTTCAATAATATGGACAAGCTCTTAATAGGCTTTAAGCAAAGGAACAGCCATTATTCCAATTATATTTCTATGAAATTGGCTGCTTTGAAGAATATATAAATCAGAAGGAATAAAGATGGGGTGACTCATAAGGAGAATACAAAGAGCTTCAAGGGGTACAGTGAAAATTAACTAGGTGGTAACAGAGACTTTGAACTGTATATTAACAAAAATCAAACCATCTACTACTGTATGATATATGGGGAGGAGGAAAGAACTGAAGGTCATTGCGAGAGTCTTGCTTGAAGAAATGACTGACTGAGGGAAACACTGAAGGAGATTAGAATCAGGTTGGCTAAAATCTCATTGGGGAGCTAGTGGCAGTAGAGTTGGAAAAGGAAGCCAGAGCTCAGTTTTGAAAATGTAGTATTTCAAACACCCAGAAACCTAGGATTCAAAAGGAGATGAAAGGAGGCGGTTGGGTATCCATATCAGAAACTGAGACACGGGATCTGAGCTCCACGTGCGAACATGGAAGTTCTCTGTTTAGCTGACTAAGAGACTAACTTCCAACCTGCTCCTCTCTGAGGTGTGGGCCTTGCAGTGGTAGGTCTGCCTCTGGATCCTGACATCTGTACTGAAATGAGTAGACTCTCTGCCAGGCTTCTATGCTGGGGACCTACCTTCTCTGGGCTGACTCCAGCCTGTATGGAGTCATTTCCCATTCTCTATCAGGTATTTTTACTGAAATGAGTCTTTGTGGAAAGGGGATTCTTCTCTATAGAAGGAAAATTTATAATGCTTTGGGAAGTGGGAAACTCATGTGACAGACAAGCTTCTTTGGCAATAATTAAGTCACTGCTTTTGTGGAGCCAAGGAAGACTACAAAAGGTGGGCCAGCCTACCAACTCTCCTTTAATACTTATTGAGTCTCTGACCTTTACGCACACAAGCATCCAGGAGAGAAAAGAGAGCCATGGCCCAGAACCAGCACTGTGACTCTTTTAGGACCCCCCCCCCTTGCTCTCCATATTATTGATTCCCTGGTCTCCTTCTCCACCTCCAGAGGTGGAGAGGGCATTTTAGATAAAATGGTCAATAGGGATGAAGGGCAGAGTATAGCTATAGCCTATGCAGCAAACACATGCAGCTTAGTCTATGGCCCCCACACAGATGCTGAGGAGCATGTAAAAATAAGAAAGGCACAACGACATAAGGCAACGCAACATACTTGCTCAGTAGAGCCATACTGCTCAGTGGATTAAAAATCCAGTCTCATGTGACCCACCAGAGCAAGTTTCACATGCCAGTAGAAATGGAAAATTGATAGAAGACAGGGAGAAGAGAAAAATACCAGAAACACTTTGAAAAGTATCTTCCCATAATCCCTGAAGCACAGCTTCACTCCGGCTGAGGGAAAGTATACCATCTGCCTCCCCCTACACTAAACTTGGAGATGAGGGTGGCTCCACTCAGGGACTCTAGTAGCCCTGTGAGCCAGGCTGAGGAGGGCACATGTCACACAGAGTCTGCCTAACAGGGAAATAACCAGAGAACTACAGGAGCTGCCAAACTTCATGACAGAAAACACAATCTCCCAGCAACTGGCCAACCCTCAGATCTTAATGGCCAGGAAACAAATCTTGATATTAAAAAGCTCAGCTCCTCCCAGAATGCTTGTGTTTGAGCCAGCTGGTCTTATTAAACTGGGATGAACCCCTCGCCCCAATATGTTTTGTTTGGATCACCAAATATAACTATATAAAGATTTGAAAAACCTAATAGCTTTCTGATGAGAAACAAACCTATCAATCATAGCTCACAGGGTTGTGAATTCAAGTGTAGCACAGAGGCAATGAGAGATAAAGAACGGGTCTCAAGCCAGCAGAGCACAGTCAGCATTACAGTGGTATGTGTTGTGGCCCCAAGAAAACAAATAACCAGGTAAGAAAGAGCCCAGGAAAGGGCAGGTCTATGCTCTCCCCTGGAAGACATGTTGGGCAGTCAGTATGGGAAAGAACTGCCAAGAGCAGAGGACGGATTTTACTGGGACGTCTCCAAGGGAGTATCCTCCATGTTTTCCATCCTATGGTCTATGAACTTGCTGACTGTGGAAGGCAGGAGTCAATGTCATTCATTACTAGTGAAGCTGGCTCAGAGAATAAGAGGTCACAATCAGACTCCCCACATCTCTAGAACCATCCCAAACTAGGTGTTCCCATGGCAGAAGCACAGCTTCTTGTACCAGCTTACAGAAGGCAGGGAGAACATGCCCTGTCTGCCCACTAGCTGGCTGACAGAAAGCCAACCCTGGGGGCCTGCAGCATAAGCCGCTTACTTTCCCCAATCAGGCAATCAGATATGTCCCTTTCCTGTGGGAGGGGGCTGGCAGGAAGGGTGAAAGTTTCTCTGCTTCCCAGTATTTCCAGAAAGACAGATGTTTCTATTTTATGGATCTTATTCAGGATGCCTGGGAAGGAAGAAAACTATCCTCCTCGCACTATACTGGCATATTCTGTCAGATTTTACATTTTGATATTTAGAGAGAAGAGGTTCTAATTTCTCTTGTGCACTGGGGGAAGGCCTAGGCATCTTTTGAGCTAGCAGTTTCAAGTTTTTCTTTTTCTTTCATTTAGTTGTTTGACTCTTTAAATGTGAAAAAGAAAAATCAGAGTTGTTCTATTGAAAGGGACAAAAGAGAAGAAGCTTCTACCTTTTCCTCCCTAGCAGATACCAAAAACAACTCAGAAGAACCTGGGACGTCACACTCATTCCCAGCTCTAAAATGGCCAATGCTCAGGAGGAATGCTAACCAGGGGAATGATGTAACTGTGAAACTGGGGGAGGGGGGCTGGAGAGATGGTTCAGTGGTTAAGGACCAAAGGACCTGGGTTCAATTTCCAGCACCCACATGACAGGTAATGATTGTCCTTAACTCCAGTTCCAGAGGATCTGACACCCTCTCCTGACCTCTGTGGGCATTGCATTTTACACATGCACTTAGATACATGCAGGGAAAACACAACACATAAAATAAAAATAAATTAATTAAAAAATAAATGTGAAATTGGGCAGTTCAGCCAATGGTGGAGATGTGGCCTCTAGGGGCTATGAGAGGAAACTTTGCCTTGACAATGATTTGAAACCAACAGTTCCAACCTCCTTGGAAAAGAGTTATATTAATATGGGCCTTATTTCTTTTCATAGTAACACATACCCCATGTCGTCCCCGGAACTCTTAGAGGAAGCCGTACACACCCAAGGAGCTCACAGTGAAAAGTAACACTAAAAGGGATTAGAGGTCAACATTAGTGCCACTGCTAGTGATGTAGATGTTTGCAAAAGCGTGAGAAATTATAATCAGAATGGATCAATTGGAAGAAGAGAGAGCTTCTGTGGTCACTGCCAGCATTATAGTTTGAATTGCAGGTCTTCTGGGTTTTTTTGGTCTTTTCGAGACAGGGTCTCCCTGTAGCCTCAGCTGTCCTGGAACTCACTCTGTAGACCAAGCTGGCTTTGAACTCACAAAGATCCTCCTGCCTCTGCCTCCCAAGTGCTAGGATTAAAGGCATGCATGTCTTCTTTTGTTACTTGTTTTTCCTTTCCAGAAGGAACTAGTTAATGAAGACAATGGAAGATTGTCACAACAGGTAGGTGCTGATAGAGCTCATCACAGGATAGCAAGGGGCATTTCAAAACCAGGAGCAAAGCCAGTTCAGCTGTTGAGAACAGCATAGATACAGATGAAATCCAGTGAATGAAGTCATTCAATCACGTGTTTTTGAAAGTCACAAATGGCCCAGGTTGTATTTTTATTCATTTCAACCTGCATTTCAAGGACCTGATGCTCAAACAAATTTAACCTTCCTGTTATTCCTGACAACCATGTTAGCCCCAGTCCATCCTTGATTCTGATTCTTAAATTAGGACCAAGACTAACAAAAATACTGAGGCTTTTCATTTTATTATGCATCTTCTACCAAGGACCCCAAAATATGTTACATGCATTTTATGACACTTTTTCTCCTGGTAACCCTGGGGCCTGTCGTTCCCTCCCCTTTAACCATCAATTTGTGTGACCTCTGCTGAGATCACCACCTGATTTCATACCAATGGCTGAACATAAAACAACTTTCACTACTTTCAAAGGTCACAGGCGGGCCAGGAACTGGAGTTTAGTGTCTCCATATTTGGTCACTTACTCTTTGGAAGAACTTTATCCAACGTACTTACCATAAGAACATATTTACATCTATTATCCCCGCCTAATTGTGTCCTCAGTTTAATCCTCCCAAAAGCAAATGCATTGTTTAAAAAGGCACTTGATGAGAGTCTGGGGAATTCACATCATCACACACTGGAGAGCCAGAATATCACTATTACCAAACTTACTTTACAAAACAAAGTGGAGGTTAAAAACCAGGGGAAGGAAAGGAACTTCAAACAGGATTGATGGGTTTCCCATCATGGCACTACATTACAGGATGACCTCTGAAGACTAGAAACTGGGTTACATCAACAAGCCCCACTTTAAAGTGTGAGATGAAAGAGGGCCTCCCCTAAAGTTCTGCAGTATTACTGGCTCAGGTTTAAAGAAAATATGCAGCCAGGTACTAGTGTCACATTTCAATCTGTGATATTGACATGGATGTGAAAACCCAGGCCTTTGAAACTGAGCCTTTCATATGTTGAACAAAAACCTGAAATGCACTCTCCTGTGAAGACCTGAGGGATGGAGAAGGTAAGATGATGAAGGGAAACCTTCACACGTGGGCATTTCTGATTCGCCTGCCACAGGCCGTAATTTAACTCTGCTAAAGTAGAGCTTAGCTCAGATCTTGACATTGGTTTGTTTGGTTTTCTGCAATATCAAGGCTTACCTGCCTTGTAAAGATTCCGAACGGCAGTGGAGGAAGGGAGTTAAAGAGTTTAAAAAGGCAGTGATATGTTACCAAAGTGTAGAAAATTATTAACAGAGCCAGCCTTACTTGAGTTGGATTCAATTATAGTTCCCCCACTCCACCCAACACGCCCTCTTGTCATTTATTTATTGAACTAACCTTGCTTCTCTGCTTGCTCAGCAAACTCCTGAGCAAACAATGAAGAACTCAAGTGTTAAAGCAAGTTTCACTAGATCACTAAAAATAAGCTTCATATTTTTGTCTATAATGTTAAAAAAATAAAACTTCTCTACCCTGTAGCCTCCGTTGTGTTTTTAACCTAGAAATTAGCAAGCCAAACTGGGCAGGTGGCACAGGAGCATCAACCCAGCATGACTGACATAGAGGAGGAAGAATGGCAAGTTTAAGGCCAGAATGGGCTATACAAGGAAATCCTGAAAAAAAAAAAAGACAAGATAAAGAAATTATTAAACTAAAGACCATCAGCTTGCTTAATCAATAGGCACATCTATAGGAAATGCAGTGACTGAAGATCCCTCAACTCCCCACTAACGACATTACAAAAAGTGTTCCAATTCTGCCTGCCTGTGACTTTCAGATAAGAAAGGGAAAATTATATTCCAAAGACACTTGAACTCCTTGCAAATGGGGATAAAGGCCATTTGCTAAGATCTGATGATGTAAACCAAGTCTCCAATAATAGAACACAAAAATGCCCTGGTTCTGTAAAGCTTTGCAAAGGTCCTCTCCAGCCCCAGGTCCTTCCTTGGCTGCCAGCCAGATCCTAGGCCCCTTTACCAGGAACAGACCCCAGGATGCATTACGCTTCCTAATTCTTCATAGTCTGCTTCATTTGGCAAAGGACCTAAACCTAACCACAACAGTTAAAAGAAAGCCTTACATTCTACTATAAAATATACAAATCATGAAATGTATACAACTAACAAAAACAGTCTCAGTACTACTTGATGAGAGGAATTTGGGGGGGGATTTTTTTTTATTCTGCATTCCAGTAATGTGAAACCACTGTTTAAGGTAGAAAATCATTTTTCAATCTCAGGAAACATCGTTACTAGCTGCCAAAAGTTGATCCATATAATAAGAACTGTTTGCTAATGCTGAACACCTGCACTTTTATAGATAGACTCTCAGGACAGCTGTAGCTAAAGCTTCAAGTCTACTGACACAGCAGCCAAGCAGAAAACAGCATTTTAGATAAGAATGCTTGCTGAATTAGCCAAGCGTGCATCTCCACTGCATAGTATATGAACAAACACACATATATGAACTCTGACAGTCATTAGAAGCAATAAAGTTCAATACAAAATATGTCCAAGATAAGGCTTCCAGCTGCTAGAAGCTTACATCTTGAGGTGGTAGGATACACAAATGAAAACACACTAAAAGTATAAACATATATCATGCTTATGGAAGCTGCGTGTAAATATTTACTTCAGTTCCCATGGCTAGTTTTACCTTTTTTTGGTTTCATTGTTTGATTTTCTGACTTGTTGGGTTTATTGGGAAAAGGCAGACATCAGAAGTTTGAAGAAGAAGTTCATTAAGAAGGTCCACACGTTGCTTTAAAGCCTTCTGAGATGAAGCTTCTAGCAAGCATCCTAAGGGTAATTTACACATTGATACATATGTATCACTAGCTGATTCTCTACAGCTTTCTCATTGCACTGGTTTCTGCTAATCAAGCAAGCAAGAGTCAAAGGAGAGTGGGCTTTAACATGGTCACTTTAGGGAAATAATAAAATGCATTTTAGAGTATGTTCTGAAAGTCGGAAACTAAATGAAACTCTTCAGATATGGTGTCTCTACTTCAATATTCTTATAAAACATATTATATTCACTTTACAGGCAAAAACCTGAAAAGCAGTCTATTTATTGTGATTGAATCAAGTGTCTGCTGCATTTTTGTCTGTAGTAGAACTGGAATTTGAAGAGTGTTTCATTCATTCTTTCCTTCGTATTATGCTTTGTTGTTTTGGGCCAGCATTTAGCTAGCATGGAAACTACACTAAGTACTGTCTTGAGTGTACAGTAGTTAACAGGAAATCTGGGTCCTCCTCAGTTTACAATTTAACCAGGAAGATTCAAGGGGAAGTAAGAGATGAAATTTTACCTACTAATAAGCAGCATAACTTAGGCGGCACAAGTAAGACCTGGTCATATAGGAACAAAGCCACTGAAAGTTAGCTGCCGAGTAATCAGTCACTCCCCAAATTTTCAAGTTATCCCATTGTTCATCCAGTTCAATCTTGATGACTTATTTTTCTATTTAAATGAAATACAATCAAATCAGTTTTCTTTGGTTGACTGTGGTTTCAGCAAGCCCTTAATAGAATAATGAGTTATCAGACTCTTAAATGATTTTTCTGTTACTCTTGACTTTAGCATATGTTCTATCTGTATGGTCTCTGAAGAAGTTGATCATCTCCTCTCCTTTACCCAGTTGTGACAACCCCAGAAGTTGCTGCACATAGCAAGCATCACAGTTTTGCTACATCCTTTTTTTTTTTTTTTTTTTTTTTTTGGTATACGCCCATTCTTCATTTGAATCAAAACTGAACAATACTCAATGGCAGAAGTAGAAAATTTGCATCACTCCAAGCAGAAAATGAACTTTTCTGGAAGCAGTGTAATCTGTTTTTACAACTTTGGTCCTAAGATTTTTCAAAGGAGACATAAACCAAGTCCCTGATTTAACCACCATGCCAAGATTACCCAAAATTCTTCAATGAGCATGAAATCAATTACCTTCGCCTGACAGATAAACTTACATGGAAAATCCAAACATACCTTCACCTAGTATCTTCCAGCAAGAGAACAGTTTTAGAGTAGAAGAGCAGTGAAATTCTTAGAGGAACAATCAGTTAGTAAAAAAGTAAACAAATTGGCTGGGTGTGGTGGCACAACGCCTTTAATCCCAGCACTCAGGAGGCAGAGGCAGGCAGATCTCTGTCAGTTCAAGGTCAGCCTGGTTTACAGAGTGAGTTCCAAGCCAGCTGGGGCTACAGGGAGACTCTGTCTCAAAGAGACCAAAAAACCAAAAATGTAAATAAACCACTTACTGGGTACTGGGCTGCAGGTTAATCAAGACACACTTGCCTGCAGCAGTCTTTTCTTCTCTCCCTAGCCTCATAGTTACTAGCAAGCTGTGAACCCATAACAGGCTCCCTGGGTACTGGAACTCCAGTAAAGAAATGCTAAATCTCAGACCAGAAGCTGCTCAGATTATGTCCACCCACAGCCCTCTCTCTCTCCACCTTCATAGTTGATTCCTGTATCTCTTTTGCTACAGAGAGACAGACATCCTACCTAGAGCCCATGATTCTGTCAAGAGAATCCCACATTCCTGGATTTCAGGAGAATGACAGGTGCCACTCTTGCTTCTCCAGCAAAGTTTACAAATCTGATTGCCAGACTCCCAAGACATCAGAGGGTTACCAGCGGCACTATATCCTCCATTAATACGATGAGTACCCTTTACCTGTGTCCCTCCTCCCCACATCCTCAGCACGGCACATTCCCTCCCTGAAATTTTCTCCCTTTTTTCCATTGCCCAGAAATCAGAGACATCTTGACAACATGAAACCTCCTGTTCCTCAGAGACCTATAGTCCTGAATTAATCAGAGCCCCTACCAGAGTGTCTTTCTATTTATGGCATTGATGCTGGAGTAGTAGGAAAGGCCCATTAAGGGCCTTCTGGTCAAGAGAATAGAATCTCTGGCCTAGGGGCTGGAGAGATGGCCTAGCGTTTAAGAGCGCCGACCGCTCTTACAGAGGACGCGGGTTCGATCCCCAGCACCCACATGGCGGCTGAGAACCGTCTGAAACTCCAGTTCCAGGAGAACTCCAGTTCCAGGGGAATCCGACACCCTCTTCTGACCTCCGCGGCATTGCACGACACGGGTGCACAGACTTGCATGCAGACAGTACGTTCATACACATACATAAATAAATAAAATTAATAAAAAAAATAAAAAAAAATTAAAAATTAAAAAAAGAAAGCTAATGTTCCTAACATTGTCTTCCTTGGCCAAGGTGGGTTAATCACTTGGCCAAGAGACCACCCGTGAAGAATGAGGAATCATCCCAGGAAGGCAAGCTCACCTTAAGCTATGCTAAAGAGAAGGGATGCTGTACTTTTCCTTTCCAGAACCCCCTTCCAGTTCAGTCCCTCCTAACACAATGAAGAGCACTGTCACTGCCCACTTTTCTGAGTCCTTAGGAAAGTTCAACTTTCTTTTTTTTCCTTTTTCAATCTCTTTCTCTCTTGTGCTGTCCATAAATTAAGTATGCTTTTCCTGACCCTTTGGGTGTCCTTAACCTTTCCATTGAGTCTCCTTCCCTACCATGTGACCACCTGCTGCCAAGTGGTGGACTTCCATGGTGGCAACTCAGACCCTTTGGGTTTCCTTAACCTTTCCATTGAGTCTTCTTCCCTACCATGTGACCACCTGCTGCCAAGTGGTGGACTTCCATGGTGGCAACTCAAACTAACATGGCCTTTCCCTTCTCTCCTCCATTCTCATCCTACAGGCAGCTGCTGAGATTTATAGCTCACCTGGCCTAGGGTGTTTTTCTTTGAAACTCTAATAAAATTATCTCTGAGCTTCCATTTAAGTCCCTTCTTAAATTGTTTTATTAATGAGATTAAGAACCTCAAGAGGGGACTAATTTCTCTGGTATCATCTGGTGACCATGAAGGGTCTTCCCAAAATTGTAGGAACATTTGAGTTTGAACTCTCCTCAGAGCATGTGCTGTGCTGTCTAGCTGTCTGTAGGTCCAAGGGGGTTAATAACTCTGCTAATAAACCTCTTACCCTAAAATATAGTCTACCTCAGAGTCTCCCTTAACCCCCACCCCAGCAAGAAGAGAGGCAATAAGGCCCTGCTGTCAAAGACCTGATGTAAGCATGGGAAAGAGGTATTGAGAATGCACTTGCAAGTGTACAGTTGGTCTCTGGAATACCAGAGAGTGTTACCAAAGGCCACTAAACCAATAAAGCAAATATAGGTCTCCTTGAGTCAAGCAAGACTCCTCCATCAGCACCAGCTACACCTCACCTGCCTGGAAATACTGTGTGCAGCAGTGGCAGCCATATGTCTGTATATCCCAAATCTAATTGGCTATTAGCTCTCTCCTTGGAGGAATAACCCATGGCTGATGCCACAAGCTTACATCCTCTAGTGGTTAGGAGATGTGGTAAGCTACAGTAAGACCCTGTCATATTTTACAGAAAAAAATGTAATTCATAGATTAACATACCATCCAAATATCTGTGTCTATACCAAAGTAACCTACCATAACAATTAGTAATGTTTAAATACCTATATATCTAATTGCCTATGCTTCATTAGTAGGATTGAAAGGTTATTCCTGGACAAACTGTCAGCCCATGAAAGGAAACAGCCAGAATTGACCAGAGTCCAAAACGACAGCTCCAGAGAAAGTAGACTGTTTTGCTTCTCGTCCACCCATGCCCCTTTTCTAAGCCTAGGGAACAATCTGCGGAAGAGGGGACGTGTAGACTGTAAGGGTTGAGATCGGGATGAATGGTGAAACTACAGCAATATAATCTGGACACTGATCAACTTGAGTGAACATACAAGCCCCCCAGCTGGATGGTGGGACCCTTGGACTGTGTGGGTTTGGGCACAACTGCTTGCAAATTGGTTTTACATGAAGGATGCTTGTACTCATAAATTATTACTTATTGTTAAAAAAGGAAAAAATAAATAAATAAAAAGTAAAAAAAATCAATTGTCTTATTTTACAACTTCAGGCTTTTACACGATGCATTCTGATGACTTCCCTTCCTCCCCTCTTTATGTCCCTCCTGATCCTATCAATCTCATCACCATCTATCTCTACCAGTACCTTTACCAGATTCAAGACCTTTGGTTTGTTTGTGAGACATTTGCTTTAACCAGGGCTATCTATGTGACCAATGGATTGGAACTGTCCATTGGAGTCTGGTGGGATCATTAGTGGGTACCCAACTGGTGCTCCTACCCCTTGAATATACCAATAGCAAATCGCCCAACAGTGAAGGGCGTGGCCCCCGGGTCTCTCCTCCATCTATGCCTAACCGTTGATGGGGCTAGCAGACCCAGTGCCATTACTCACAGCTGCTTTGAGTTCAAGGTTGGATCAGCTGTTTCTTACCCAGAAGATGACACTTAGAAGCCCTTCCCTTTATCTTCCTGCTCTTGCAGTCTTTCCCCTCCCTCTTCTGCAATGTTATGTGCTTTTTTTTTATGGCAAATTAATTGGAGGCACAAGTAGTTCAGATAAAATTCATTATATACTCAATTGCTTAACCCATATTGTTCTTAAAAAAGGTAAAGAAGTATCAGCACAAATAAAATAATTCTATCAAATATGTATAAAAGCTCCATAAAATCAGAAAGAGAGACACTGACACTGGGCATAAAGCATTCCTTTTGGCTTAACTGAAGGAGTTGTATGCCTTACAACTAGTGAACTTTAACTCAAAGTGTTTCATGCTGTTAGCACAGTAACCAACTAGTTAATGTGTAGATATTAACAGTTTCATAAAACTAAGAAACCAGGTGTTAATGCAGTAGAGTGTCTCTGGGGTCCTCAATTAGCAAAACGTAAGGAGACTAAGCTCTGAAATTCCTCATCAAGATTTATCACACTTTTTTAAGGTGTTTCTCAGCCATCTTTAATTCCTCACTGGTGAAGTCTCTGTTCAGCTCTTTACTCCATCTTTTGAGTGAGTTATTTGTTTTCTTACTGCTTTGTTTTTTGAGTAGTCTATATATTCTTGACTGTAATGCTCTGTCAGATGTGTCACTGGTGAAGATTTCCTCCCACTCTGTGGGTTTTCTCTTCACTTCTTGATTGCTTATTTTGATGTACAGAAGCTTTTGAGTTTGATGAGGTCCCACAACAGATGAGTGGATGACAAAAATGTGGTACATCTACATAATGGAGTACTATTCAGTGATAAAGAAAGATGACATCATGAATTTTGCAGGTAAATGGATGGAACTCAAAGCCATTATGCTCAGTGAGGTAACGCAGTCCCAGAAAAAAAACAAATGGCAAATGTTTTCCCTCATTTGTGGATGCTAAATCCAAATCCCCAGATAAAAGACAACCTGAACAACATTTTTGTTATATTTCTGTTTATCTGATAACAACTATGTTGTTATAATGTAAATCTCTTAACGGGCTCTAGATTGGACCCACCACTTACTTTCAGACTCTGTAATTACTGTATATGGGTGGAAAGTATGTATTCATATTTTAGAATAATAAATTAAAGGAGGAAAATGTGAATTCCTAATCATTAGAAAAAGACAGAGAAAGATGCAGGACAGTTATGGCAGAATGCATGATCTGGGGTGGGGTGGGGGGAAGGGAAAGGGGAATATGTCTAAATTGAATTGAAAAATTATGTCTGAAATACACAAAACATCAATAAAAGCATTATAGAAAAAGAATCATCACAGCAAAAAGAGATTCTCAAATTTGTAAGGCTAGAGAGACATGTGTTATGCCAGTTTGCTAACTAGGGTCTAATATTAAAAAAAATTCTAAATATATCAAATGTTTTCACGTACGGGATAGCCCATCGTCCAATGCTATACAACATCGAGAAAATCACAGTGGCAAAGACAAAGAATAATGCAGTAGGATCTTTTGGAAAAACCAGGACAGAAATAAATAATTAATTTCAAAAATATTATTCAAATTAACACTTGTACGTAAGATTTATGTTGGGTTTTGTTCATTTAATTGTATAGGTCTCCATGTTTCTCACAACTTTCTTCAGGCCTAGAAAATTCTTAGCAGTTATTACCTGTTTAATTTTGTTATTTCTTCCATCTCTTCTTCTGAAATTCCTATTATATTTTGTGTCTCAATTCATTCCCTCATTCCATATTTCATAATATAACTGTCATTTCTGACCCATTCTGTGAAATTTTCCATTTCATTAACCATCATATCAACTGTATCCAACCTATTATTTACAACTTTTTATTAAAATTTTTATCTTTTAATCTGTATGAAAAATTCATTTGCAAGATTTCTAATGGGTTCTTGGCCATATTAATCTGTTAGTTTTATTTTTTTATTTTTGTTTGCTATCTCCTGTTACTATTTAATTTGTATACTAACTCTTTTTTATCTTTTCAAAGATGTCTGAAATAATTTTATCCAAATCTTGTAAGAAATGATGGGTTATTTCTAATACCTCAGTTATAATCTTCCCATTTGTTGGGTATAGTGACTATTTATCATAGTCTTAAAATTTCCACATTTTTTTTCAAATTTGGGCTTGTGAACTGTTCTTACATTGGAGATTTAGTTTGCTTTGTTTCTCTTTTTCAAAACTTTTATTTGTCATTGCATGTGTATGATGTGCGTAAATATGGCCACCCACATGCAATGGTACTTGTGTGGAGGTCAGAGAATAAGTTTCTGGATTTGGATATCTCATTCCCCCATGGGCTTCATGGATCAAACTCAGATCATCAGCTTTCTGAGACAAGTGGCTTTCCTGCTGAGCAATCTCGCTGCCCCTAGTTCATTGTTTTCATCTCTCCCTAAACTCACCCACATACTGTGTAGTTTCCCAGTCACCTGAGCCCTCACACCAGCCTCCACAACTAAGAACAAAGTTTTACGGTAAATATTGGGGGACCTGCCCAGTAAGAAAGTGAAGCTCAATCCCTCTGGTAGCACATGGCAACATCACTGGACCAATCCATTGGAATGGGTATGCATGGTTCCTCCCTAGCCAGGGAGCCTATTCCATGGTCCTTGGTCCTGTAAACAGAGGTGACCTGGGAGACTCACCAGGGTGGGATGCATTGATTGTCTTTAGGGTTTGGATTAGTCAGCTTCTTACTCTTTCAAGCCACATTGTCCTGGATGTTTCAGCTCCATTTACTATATGGATTTTAATTCTGGTTCTGTTCAGCAGAGATTTTTATTTTAAATTCATCTTAATAAATGAACTATAATTTTAAAGCAGTTCTCTTTTACAGTTGTCACATGTACTCTGAGTAGAAGTTTCCCATCTGTACCACATGTATATTGTCTTTGTGTTTTGTCCACAGAGGAAAAAAACATGAAATAAAAATAGTTCTTTTATTCCTGCAGTTTTGTGTGAAACTTCCTATATTATTTTCGGATTCCTCCATTTTGCTAAAGCAATACAACTGAGGCTGAGTTCTTTACACAGAAAATAGTTTGTTTCATAGTTCTAAATGTCCAAGAGTATAGTCCCAGCATCTGCTTGGCTTCTGATGAGTCCTCCAGCAGAAGGAACAACTTGATGAAAAAGCGGAAGTGTGTGTGGGGAGAGGGACATGGAGAAAAGTGGAGTGTGTGGCAGCAGAAAGCACCAGGCTCTGTATACAGCAAGCCCTGCTGTACTCAGGCCCAACTAACCATCTTTCCACTTCCCAGCACAGCCACACTGTAGACCAAGGTTCAACATGCATTACAGTGGGGACAAACCGTACGCAGTTCATACCATATTCAAAACCTTTAAATGTATATGCGAGCATAGTTATACAAAACCATAAGACACACAGGAAGGCACATCACATGTCCCATCTAGGAAGTGAACTTTATGCAGCTATCCACAGTTCTGTTTAGAAGCCTCTGAATCTTTTGAATTGCTGGCAGATGCTTTAAATTCACCACAAGAACAAGTTCCCAGGCAGGTAAAACCTGGTTCTTCAGCTCCTCTGACTCTCTAAGATTGCCTGAGTTCACACCATGCACCTGCTTAAAGGTATCATTTTCCCGGCCAAAAGTGCAGGTGGTACGGGCCATAGACTTCATGAAAATACTTGTCTGCCTGTGAGTTAATTGTGAACAAACTTTAATTTTGAAATTCTGAGCCACATTATTTCAGTGCAGACCAGCTTTCTGCAAATATCTTCAGAGTTTCTGCATAGGAATTCTCCCTAAAAATGGCCATTTTATTTTTTTTTGATTTTTCAAAAGAGCAATATTTTAATCTCTGTTATGGTTTGAATAAATGTTCCCCTCAGGTTCATGTGTCTAAGCACTTCAGTGCCTCTTATTTAGGAGGTTGTGGAACCTTTGGGATGGAAAGCACTGCTGAGAAAGTTTGAGTCCCTGCAGGCAGGGCTTTAAGGATGACACCCACCCCTGCTTCTAGTCACTATTCTCTCTCTCTCTCTCTCTCTCTCTCTCTCTCTCTCTCTCTCTCTCTCTTATTATTATTCTTTTTTTGGTCTTTTTGAGACAGTATTTCCCTGTAGTGGCCTGGAACTCTCTCTGTACACCAAGCTGGCCTTGAATTTACAGAGATCCACGTGCCTCTGCCTCCTGAGTGCTAGGATTAAAGGCATGCACCAACATGTCTGGCTTTTGCTATTCTCTACTCCCTAATCTACCAAAATGCAAGAGGGTGTAGCCGCAAGCCCCACCCACTGTTGACTGAGCCCTTCACCAAGCTTTCTGTAACATGATGCGCTACATCTTCTGAAAACAGGTGTTGTAATAAATTCTTCCTCTTTAAGTTGTTTCTGTCAGATATTTTGTCAAAGCAATGATAAAAGTAACGATAATAATTCAAGCCTCAACACACTCAATTGACTTAAAAGGAAAAACAATAGGAATACTTCTGTTCCTTTTAAATGCCTGTCATGAAACTCAGGGGAAGCTGGAGACATAGCTCGGTGATTGAGAACACATTCTGTGAAAACCTGAGGATCTGAGTTTGGATCCCAGCACCATGTAACAAGATCAATGTAATCTACTATGTATGTGGAACCCTATTACTGTGGGGAACAGAGTCAGTAGGATTGCTGGGACTTGCCTGGTTCCAGCCTAGATGAAAAACCATGAACTCTGGGTTCAGGGAGAGATCCTTCCTTGAAAGAATAAGACAAGGAGTGAAAGATGAGGACACCTGATTCTGTTCTGTACAACACACACACACACACACACACACACACACACACACACACACACACCACAACCATTTCTACCACTGCCACAACAACAAACATAAAAGAAAGTCAGAGATAGGAGGATGGCTCAGCAGAAAAAGGTAACTGCTGCGAAGCCCAGAAGTTCCATCCCTAGGAGTCACATGTGGGTGGAAAGAAGTGGTCCCCTGGTGTCTACAATACAGTGTGATAAGCATGTGGCACACATTCACGTACATGCAACACAAAATGAATAAAAATATAGTAAATAGCTTTAAAAAAAACTTAGAGGTTAGTCAGGACAGTTAGCTTCTTTACTAGGTGATAAAAAAATGAAACACACTTCTTCCTCTAACCAACTTTATACTATAGCTGTTTTATGACATGTGATGAATTTCTCTCTCTTTCTTTTTGAAGGTATTCTCCTAGAGACTCTTTCCCATTAAAATTCTCTTTATAATACACTAATACTAAAGTCTGTGAAACTCATTGAGTACCAAAGATAATTTCAGTGACATTTAGAAATACTAGTGGGCTTGAATTTTGAAAGAACTTCTAAACTTGTCAATATTGCTTAATATTTCCAAATGAAGAATCTAAGTCTTCTCTTTTTGGAAGGTACAATAAAAATGAATTCTGTTCCATTCACTTACATGACTGACACAGTTGACATGTAAGTATTTTTGGATGAATAAATATGGTTTTATACTGTCTGTTTAGAAAAAGCTACATAAATTATTCTTTTTCTTCCTGCTCATGAATAAAAGGCCAAGAAAATCTGATGAAAGGCAGGGCTGGATGGCTCCACATTTCTTTATATCTATCTATTTTGTCTTCTCATTAGTGTGACTGAATAAAATACAGAAGGTGAAATGCAAAATAAATGTCTGAGCAGCAATACACATGGCTATGAAAGATTACCTCTGAAGAGAACTGGAGATTTATAAGAGTTATTATTTTCTAGGAATAGATTATACGGCAGTCTGAGTATAAAAAGCACAGTTCTCATTTTCCAGAAAAAGGTGAGTGCAGGAGCACATTAAGTGTTCACCAAGATGCTGACATGGACCAGAAATCAAAGGCAAATATCAAACAAGGATAGGATATCTTGAATTGCTAGCAAAGCCAGACATATTTATGCAGGGCAAAAATTCAAGGGATTAGTCTAGGCCCTTGAGTTCTTATGGTGAATGAGGTCCTGCTTCTGTGCAGGTAAGACTTTCATTAGAACAGGGTTAAGGCTCTGGGAGCATCTGAATAGGTTAAGGACAGAATCAAAAAAAGACCCTAACAGCTTCAAAAATCAAGCTGGGTCAAATGTTGACATGGAGTGCAAATGTGATAGATGGCTCCAGGTTCTCAAAGGGGAAATGCAAGCTCTACAGCAGTAAGACATCTGCCATGATCCAGGGATGTCAGCTCAGTGGTCTTCTAGCTGTGTTTTATACATACTATCCAGGCTTGAGTGTCTGAGGGGAGATGGAAGGATCTAGGCAAACAAGGTTGTGCTATTACTTCTTTGATCACAAAAAGAAAAGGTCTAAATCCCTTCACCTGCCATAGTTATATGTCTAAGCCAGGCAGTGTTCCAAATCATGAAAGGGGGTATCTTTTGCCAACTTGTAGGACAATCATTGATTTAAGACTTGGATGAGTAAATAACTAAAAGTTGAAATTTTCAATTTTGAAATTAAATTTAAGGACTAGAGATGATGCTCATCTGGAAGACTGTGCACCTCACATGCATGCCACCCTGGGTTCAAACCCAGCACCATATATAACAGGAGTGGTGGGACATATCTTTAATGTTAGCACTCAGGAGATGGAGGCAGGAAGATCAGAAGTTCAAGGTTATCCTGGACTATTTGGTAAGTGTGAGAGCCAGCCTGGGCTACTATATATCTATATCCATATCTCTATCTCTATCTATATCTATAGCTATACATCTATCTATAACCTCTAAATAAAAACAGCTAGTGAGGATATGGAAAATAAAGATCAGATCAGAGTAATTGTAACTTCTTAACTTTTATGCAAGATGAATGTTACACCCCTATTATATGATCATACATATGCAGCCAATGTTAGGAAGAAAAAGCGATGTAAGTTGAAGGTGATATGATTTCTTGTTACATAGAAGTAATCCCAGAATCAAAGTGAAATTACCCATTCTTGTTCCGATAGCTCTGGTGATAACAATTCCTGGTCTGTTTGCTTGAACCTTTCCCTCATTTCAGCAAAGACAGGAGGCAGTGGGGTGACACTGAACAGCACTGACATCAGGAACCAGCTAGTTCTGGATATGAGTATTAAACTAACCGCCTTAGCCAAACTGTATGGATATTCCCAAATTCAGATTTTAAACATATAGGGTTTTCATAGGAAACTAGCAGAGAATATCTGTGTGTCTCATAGATGTATACAGGCACACACATATATTCCTCATCCAAACTGAAGAAACTCCACAATGTTAGCATAGTAATTATCATAAATTCACTTTCTCTATGAGGCTGAGGGCCCCTTGAGAACATAAAGCACAGTTTATTTGCCTTCTTTCCTGAGGGTTCAGAAAGTTTTTGATACAGAGTGTATTTTTTTTAAAAAAAACTATGTGCTTTTGTTTTTCTAGCATTTATTGTGCTTGTGTGAAAAGAGCTCCCTTCTCTATTTGTTAAGCTGGGAAGCCCAAATTCCAACACTATAATTATGCACATGCAAAATCTTTTACTACAAGGTATATTACAGAAAGAAATTTTGCTCTTTCTACTTTCTGCTTATCCTAGTCTTGGGATTACTTTGTCCTCTGAAATACTGTCTCAGTTCCTAGGTACTGGATGTGATGATTGATCTTTATTGTCAATTTGGAATCACCCAGAAGAAGCAGTTCGGGGCATGTCTTTGATGGTGTTTCTACAGAGGTTTAGCTGACTGTGAGTGTTACCATCCTGTGACACTGTCCTGAGAATCAGTCAAAAGGAGAACAAAGAGAAAACACTTGGAGACTGAGCATTCATTTCTTCTGCTTCCAAACTATAGGTTCAGTATGACCAGCCATCTCGTGGTCCTGCTGCCATGCCTTCCCCATTATAACTAACTATGCTGTGAATCAAAACAAACCTTTCTTTCCATAGGCTGATTTTGTCTGGTACTTTGTCACAGCAATGAAAAATGTAGCTAATGTTCGAGGTTGCTAGCTATGCCCAGAGAGTAGGAATTTTATAATGCCAGTAGAAGATGAAGCAGATAAGGATCTGCTTCCCATTTCCAGAGAGCCAGTATCAAGAAGGAAAGGAGTCTTCTTTCTTTGGTGTAGCTAGGGTGAGAGGCCTAGACTGGGAAATGGGGCTGCAGATAAAGCAAGGGGCTCTTCACAGAAGAAGGAGTTTCACCACAGCATAAAGGATGAAGGTCAAGGAAGCACTTACAAACTCACATTGTAGATCTAATCTGCATCTTGGGGATGAGGCAACAGGTGTTCTATGCCTAGATCCATATGCAAAGTCAGAAACGCATGGGAATACAGTCAGGCTCTCCATCAAACCTTTGTCTTTCAATATGCTGGTTTTTTATTTATCCCATTAAAATTGGCCTAAACTTTTTAAAGACGTTTCTTGCCAAAACCCCTACAGCTTTCACTTCTAATGCTACAATTCACAAAATAGAGCTTCATTTGTATAATGACAGTTTTTAGAAAGGTCATAAATGAATCTCAGCACTTCAGAGGTTAAGGCAGAGGATCATGAGTCGAGGCCAGCTTGGGTTACAGAATGAATTCCAGGCTAGTCTGAACTATATAACAAGACCCTGTCTCAAAACAAAGAAATGGTGGTGGGCATCTTCTTCCCTTGCTCTTTTCCATAGATACACAAAAGACTCACAACACGGGTATTTCCACAGTCTGACAGCTGAGGCAGTCTTTACTCTGATCACAAATTCTGAGTAATAACTTATTCTGGTTCCTTTCCAGATAAGACAACTCAATTCCTAATGTGCTGTCACTCAGTGGACTTGGACAGGATATTCTCCCTCTATATAGTTAAATGGAATTATCCTACTCCCCTGCCATATTCCTACCCCTATTTGAGCCTTGTAAGAGGTCCACAACTTCATTTTCACAGCTAGAACTTGCAAGTCCCTTTGCCTCTTCTTCTTTTGCCATCTTCAGTCACCTTCCAAGGCTGTCATCAGAGGTTACCCTCCAGGGGCTCTCCAGGCTTTTAGCCTCTCTCAAGGACAACTCATCTTTCCTCTACTCTTGGCTTACTACTCCCTGTATGAGACAGTCTCTTATTTCAAAAGTTTGACTAGTAGTTTGGCTCTTACATAGTTTGGCCTTCAGGGTGGCACATAAGTTCATTAACTACTAGGTACCTGGCTGTGTACCTGACTAGGTTTATGCATAAAGTGGGAAATAAGCTAGCAACCTCATGTAAAGATCATTTCAGTAGATGATGAGTCAACATAGCAATCAGGAAACATGAAGGCACAGGTACTCTGAAAGTATAATAGAGAAGCCAAAGGTGATTTGAGAAGGAGTAGCCAGAGTAAGTACCTAAAGCAGAACAGAGGGGACACAAATGAGCGGCATCCTAAAGAGGAGGACAGAGGAAGCAGTGGGCTGGGTATCCCTGTGAAATGGACAGACGGTTCAAACTATGGAATCAGATGCCATATAGTGTGGGCATGGTACAGGGAGTAAGAGGGCAGAGAGAGACATTGGACTGGGGACATTGGGTCTTCTGGAAGACTGAACACAGGCACCCCATCAGACATGTGTCCCGAGGACATGAATATGTGCCTGGAAAATGGAAATACCTTAAGAATGCTTTTGTTATTAAATATGTTAGAGATAATGATGGCCTGGCTAGGGAAGAAGCTGTGAGAGAAAGAATAGAGGACATGTTTGAAGAAATAGAGAAAAGGTCACCGTGTCATTTAATGGCAGGTTCCTTGTGGGATCTCCGAAAGAGCCCATTCTGAGGCAATCCCTGTTTCTAAGTGGAATGCCTACTACTCCCTGGCAGAGCAGGAAGAACAGACTGAGGCGGGAGAAGTGGAGATCATGAGTTTAGAGACGTGTTTGAGATCAATTATGGTTTCTAAGGAAAACTTTCCAGAAGAAAGGCGATAATGTATGTCCAGAGTGTAGTGGATATAACTCTAATGTCTTGTCTTGAAGCTGAAAACATTGGAAAAATGGTACATGTGGTGGCTGAGTATACTCAAAAGCAGAAAATGGGTATACTCAATGAGAATAGGTCTTATAAGTTGTGATAGTGATAGAAATCTCTTAAGAGACTTAAATCAATTTTCCATAGTCATTGCCATAGTCTATCCTTTACCTTCAAACTCTGATTATATATTCTCTAACATCAATAACAAAGAACAGGGCACTACAGCACTTTACCTTCACCACTACAGGAAGCCTCATGCTATAAGTGTAGACCATTCTTTATCCTTCATTTTCTGCCAGAGGTACCTATCAAAGATCTTCAACATTTAAAGTAAGAAGAGAAATTTCTTTAGACCATTTGTTCTAAGTTGAAACACGATTTCAGACTTCTGCATGTTACCACTATACTACCAAAAAATATGTTGGAGAAGCAAACAGCTAACCACGAGGGCAAAGAAAAGATTTTTTTTCTGTGATTTGGAATAGATATGCCTAATCTAACATCAATATATTCTCAGCATCATTATTTCCCTGGAAGAAATGGACTCACATTCATAATATTAAAAGGGAAAGAGAGAGAGAGAGATCAAATCTAGATGAGAGAGAGACAGAAGGAAGAAAGGAAAAAAGGAAGGGAGGAAAGGAGAAAAATTGAGGGATTCTTCTACAAGGGTCTAATGCATACCGTTGCTGTTGCTTTCACTTAAATATTCCTACTCCTTGGGGCCGAAGTTACATGTTAGAAGTTACCAAGAATTGGCACATTTCCTGTCGGCCCCAAACAACAAGTATAGGATGTGCACGAGTTCCTACATTTTAAGGAAAAACTAAAGGAGCTTCTGAGAAGGCACAAGAGGAAGAGGATTGAAAAGGAAATCATCACAAGCACAAAATACTGCTGGACACCAGTACTGCAGCAGCTATAAACTGCTGGACATTGGAACTGCAGCAGCTATAAACTGCTGGACATTGGTACTGCAGCAGCTATAAACTGCTGGACACCGGTACTGCAGCACCTATAAACTGCTAGACACCGGTACTGCAGCAGCTATAAACTGCTGGACACCGGTACTGCAGCAGCTACAAACTGCTGGACACCGGAACTGCAGCAGCTACAAACTACTGGACACCGGTACTGCAGCAGCTACAAACTGCTGGACACCGGTACTGTAGCAGCTATAAACTGCTGGACACCGGTACTGCAGCAGCTATAAACTGCTGGACACCAGTACTGCAGCAGCTATAAACTGCTGGACACCGGTACTGCAGCATCTATAAACTGCTGGACACCGGTACTGCAGCAGCTATAAACTGCTGGACACCGGTACTGCAGCAGCTATAAACTGCTGGACACCGGTACTGCAGCAGCTATAAACTGCTGGACACCAATACTGCAGCAGCTATAGACTGCTGGACACCGGTACTGCAGCAGCTATAGACTGCTGGACACCAGTACTGCAGCAGCTATAGACTGCTGGACACCAGTACTGCAGCAGCTATAGACTGCTGGACACCAGTACTGCAGCAGCTATAAACTGCTCTTGTGGAAATGATCTGCAGTGATGTACCACGGATGCAGGGCAGTGGAACACAAGGATACCCAAAATTCTTTGGCAGGCCAAGATTTGCATTTGTTAGAGAATGCACTCAGATTCTCTGGAACTGGTGGCTTCCCATGTTATAGCACAAGTCTCACCCAAGAAAGAAGGAACCTCAATAAAAAGGTCTTTATAGGTTGTATAATACAACTGCTTTTTTGAGACTCATGGGTCAAAAATAAAAACCTAAAATAAAAAAGGGGGATATAGATAGATATGAAAACTTTTTGTCAAAATACTTGCAACACAAATCTTAAATCTAACTATGGGAAAGGATTTGTATGTTCCAACAAGCCAGAGTATCACCAACTTAATGGCTGAAAAAGAAAATGCAGCTATGCAGTGAGTAGGATGTACCAGAAAGTGCCAGCAGAAGAATTGACTCCTCTGGGCATTGAAGGGAAGAAATGCCTCAGATTGCTGCAGACATCAGGCCCCTCTCTGGAGCCTACTAGTAACAACTATTTTTAATGAATCCTAACAAAGCTTACCTTCTAGGTGCTGCAAAGGTTTTAATACAAGAGACTTTCTTAACTCCCCCCCCATAGAATAAGGAGAAATATGATGATGATGAGGTCGTTCTCCAGCTGTAGATTGGAGCCAGCTGTTATAGAGGTATTCTCTTGTAAAATCGGTAAAACTGCCTTCTGTAATTGACTAATGGACATAGAAACCGTGAAAAGGATTATTCTCTATTCAGAACCAAATATAATGCTAAAGTCTCCTTCAGCTAGGTACTTAAACAAAATATATTAATACAGGAGCTCTGACATCAACAATGGATTATTCTACCAAGGACATGTTGGCCAGGGGATCCAAGCCCCCACAAAAGGTAAAGGCTCCTTGTCTCCAAACTGGGATATCTACAGGAAGAGAGGCAATAAGGCCCTGCTGTTGAAAACCTGATATAAACATGGGAAAGATGTATGGAGACCGCACTTGCAAGTATACAGATGGTCTCTAGAATGCCAGAGAGTGTTACCAAAGGCCACTAAACCAATAAAGCAAATATAGGTCTCCTTGAGTCAAGCAAGACTCCTCCGTCAGCACCAGCTACACCTCATCTGCCTGGAAATACTGTGCAGCAGTGGCAGCCATATGTCTGTATATCCCAAATATAATTGGCTATTAGCTCTCTCTTTGGAGGAATAACCCACGGCTGATGCCACAAGCTTACATCCTCTAATGGTTAGGAGATGTTATAAAGCACACGAAGACCCTGTCACCCTTTATAGAGAAACCTCAGTTCATGGATTAACATACCATCCAAACATCTGTGTCTATACCAAAGTAACCTACCATAACAATTAGTACTGTTTAAATACCTATATATCTAATTGCGTGTGCTTCATTATTAGGATCGAAAGGCTATGTATTATACTGTTTAAATACCTATATATCTAATTGCATGTGCTTCATTAATAGGATCGAAAGGTTATGCCTGGACAAGCTGGCAGCCCATGAAAAAAACAGCCAGAATTTACTAGAGACCAAGACAACAGCTCCAGAGAAAGTAGACTGTTTTGCTTCCCATCCACCTGTGCCCCTTTTCTAAGCCTAGGGAACAATCTGCGGAAGAGGGGGTGCGGTAGAATGTAAGGGCTGCGATTGGGGTGAATGGTGAAACTACAACAATATAGACTGGACACTCATTTGATCAACTTGAACATACAAGCTCCCCCTGCTGGATGGTGGGACCCATGGGCTGTGTGGGTTTGGGCACAACTGCTTGCAAATTGGTTTTACATGAAGGATGCTTGTACTCACAAATTATCACTTATTGTTAAAAAAATGAAAACAAAACAAAACAAAAAAGCAGAGAAAGATGCAGAAAAGTTACGGCAGAATGCATGATCTGGGATGGGTAGGGGTGGGGTGGGGGGAAGGGAAGGGGATATATGCCTGAACTGAATTGGAAAATGATGTATGAAATACACGAAGCATCAATAAAAAATAAATAAAATAAAATAAAAAATAAAAATAAAAAAAATAAAAATATCTTTGCTTATTTGGTACCCTGATGGCTCACTTTATTTTTGACCACCATACAATCAAGTTTAAAAGTGTTCTAGCTTTTCATGAGCTGTGAAATTACACATTCTTCTTTATTTATCATTTGGATAAATGTTTTGGTTTATATATGTATTTTATTCTAAACAAAGTTAAAATAATAAAGATGTCTGGAAGGATTTCTAAGTCAGTATGCATAAAACTGATGTGATTCTCTCTCACACATACAGACATAGACACACACACACAGACACACACACACACACACACACACACACCTATACCTATGTAACAGCAAAGAGGAAGAAAGAAAAAGAACAAAGATACCATTTGGTATTGGTTTAAAATAAACACCCAATACCAACATTATACTAGTATCTCTCTCTGATTCCCTTTTCCTTTTCAGTAAGACATGGCTGGCTGGTAATCCTCATTGAAAACTAATCTCTCATGTGATCTGTAAGGGTGTTTCCAGAGAGATTTAACTAAGGAGGGAAGACTTCCCCTGAATACTGCACCACCCCATGGGCGGGGATCTAGGACCCAATAAAAAGGAGGAAGGTTGTAGATCAGCAGCATTGATCTGTCAGCTTCCTGACTGTGGACACACTGTGGCCAACTGCCTCACACCCCTGCCACCTACCATCTCCAATATATTCTTAAACCATGAACCCAAACAAACTCTTCTTTAAGAGATTGTTGTCAAGCATTTTATCACAGCAACAAGAAAAGTAACTAATAGAATAACAGTAACAATGTCTACCTAATAAATGGTAAATTTTTCATATGAAAATGTAAAAAACTTAACATGGTTATTGGTGCAAAGTGAGGTCTCAGAAAATTGTGCTTATTATGGCACTTCAGAAACTGACAGGTTCCAACTGATCGTTATGAACTCCCAAATAATTACAGTATATGCACTATTACCCAATCATTTGCATTAAAAGACTAAATATGTACTTATACACACATGAAAAATAGCTTCATCAAAGAGGCAGTCTTCATGATATTAAGAGTTTCAACCCACAATATAATGATAACAATGTTCTTTGATCTGGAAATACATTTTCCCTCATAGAAACACTGATTATGCACAGTGCTCACATAATTCTAAGGCATATACTGACTTCTAAATGATGACATTTCAGAAAATGTATCATGAAGTTTTTCAAGCAGCAAGATAAGTATTGAATATGAACAAAGCATTGGCCCCCTTCTAGTTAACAAGAGACTGTGGAGTTAAGAAAATAATAAATTCGGAGACACTACTGAAACTAAGGTTTCAGGCCAGGGCTAGAAGTCTACTATTTGTGTGCATTATGTGAAATATTTATACTTTATGTATGTGGATGAGGAAGCAGAGGGAAGCAGCCCACTTCTGCCAGGGAGTGCCTGGCTCCTGAGTTATGCATCCCTGACTTAACTTTCCAGAGGGAGTGAACTCTGCAGACAGCACAGGAGGAACAGCCCCTTAGCATCTTCCTGGCTGTATAGAGCTCTTCTAGTTCTCTTTTCTTCTGGTCTTGTCTTTAATTTTCTCTCAATTACTTTCTTTTCCTTTTCCTTTCTTCCTCTTCTCTTCACTGGACCTCACTATTTTGCCCAGGCTGGCTGGAAGTTCATGATCCTTCCATCTTTAAAAGCCTCCGGAGCACTGGGGATATAGGCAGGTGCCACCACACCTGGCTCAGCAGCACTTGTGAACACAGCAAAAGCACAAAGGTTCATGAAGCTCAGGGCTGCCCCTAGGAGGACTGTCTGCATCCTAACTCTTCCAACAGTTTTGAAGTATTTACTTCTTTGTACTAAATCTTTGCCTATGCATTTTATCTATAATGGATCCTGACCAAAAGAGACAAGTAGACTAAATATGGCTTTGGACAGGGGCCCAATGACTGCTCAAGCAAATGTAATTCACTTCAGGTCCCAGTGCAGAGATTATCTTTGCTAAGTAGAATTGTTTGACCACAGAAACAGAGCCTATAGAGACCCGACAGTTGTTATAAACCAACTCTCCTGGAAGAAGCAAATTCAGATGTGGCGCTTGAGTTTGGGGTGTAGTTGAGAAGAGAAGGTAAAGGGATAAAGGTATTTCTGAAGCTGAGAAGGAACAGGTGGAATACTTGCACATACTGGATCTCTGTAACTGTTTGTGAAAAGGAACCATTGTCTTTACTGAAATAATTTTAGTAATGCTTTGAGATTTTAAGACTCCTTCCTTGCCATTCCAAGTTGGTCCAGTTTGAATTTGGACACGGTTGGGACCTCAGAATCTGACACTGGTATTGGGTGTCAACATTTGAGAACCAGTACTTTACTATAATGTGGCAGAATAAGGGTGGAACTGAACATTGGGATTAGCATATGAAGAAGCCAATTTATAGAGGAATACCAGAGCTGGTCCTTACCCAGGCTTTGTCTAAGAATCAGCATGTTAAGGAAAAAAGGAACCAGAGACATATAAAAGAGAAAACCTGGGATCATAAAGGCCCTAGAGAGAGCTACACACCATGTGCTTGGATGCTTGTTGAGGTTTTCCCCAGCTCACTAGAGCCCACCTCCAGTCTGAGGAGTGCTTTTCCTTTCTTAATAAGCAGTCCCCATTTCTATTTCCAAACACAGGTCCCCAGTGCTGTCCTTGGCCCTGGGACAGAGGACCCTGAGACTGACTATCTTCTGAACTCAGATCTGCAGCTCAGCATTCCTAAGCATGTGTTCCCTGACATTCTGGGCTTTCTTACTCTTTCTCTGACTGTGGCTAGCTTAAAAGTCATGACTTTTTCTCCATCTCTTCTACTGGAGCGTCCAGGATTTTTAGCTTGTCTGTATTGCTGTTTCCTCACAAATTCTTTTTTTTTTTTAATTTTTAGTTGATTTTTTGAGCACATCTCAATCAATCTTAATCCCATTTTTACCCCCTTCCCCATGGCATCTTGCCGCAGTTCCCCCCCTGGAAGTCATATACTCTGAATGAATGTGCCAAGGCCCATTGTGTCAAGTTAGTATCCCTAGATGTTCCTCTGTAAAGTGTGGGTTCTCAGACAGGACACTTATATTAAGCTTCACTCACCCAGGGCTCAGGGACAATCATGGAAGAGGGGGCAGAAAGACTTAAGAACCAGGGAGGGGGTGCATGACCATGTGAAGACAGCACCTTACAAGCTCTAGGGACCCTGTTCATATGATTCTACAGTGGTGGTGTCAGCATGCACAAGACCCACTCTAACTTAAGCAGACGAAACCCAGCATAGAATTGTTGAAACGGGCAGCAGTTCCCAATCTTAGCAGAAGAAATATTGGCAGCTGATTACCATTGGGTGAGGAAGAACTGATCTTAAAGCAAGGGACTCTGGATGGGCTGACTATTCCTCACAAATTCTTAATAAAACTGTCTTTAAACTTCCTTCTCAGCTGTTTTTTAAATTCTTTTATCAACAAGACTAAGAACACCCCAAAACAAACCTCAGTTTCCCAGGAACAATAAGGATGCTGAAACAGAGAGTGACTTTCAGAGATTTAGCAGATGTTCACTTTCAGAAACAATTTAAACCCTAAAAGTAATGAGATGACTTAGTCCTGGACAAACATTTCATTTTAGTTTGCAGTCATTAATATTTAGTAGACAGAAGTCCCAAATAAGGTTTGCTGTCAGGTAACTTTCTCCATTCAGCAAGATAGGGGGCTTGAACATGCTCTGATGTGCCAGAAGACCTGATACAGATTGCCCACTTGCTAGGAGCTCTGACTTAAGCAGAAGCAAATGGATGACTCTGACAGTTGAATCCTATCTGCCTAGTCCATGGCTTTAGATAAACACAGTATGGATGTTTTGTGTCTGTGATTATTGATAGGATATGTTTAATAAATGATTGGATTGGTAAAAAAAAAAAAAAGTGGCTCGAGCACTCTGGCTGCCTCTGGGGAGCAGACTGCATGTGCTATAAACTTGGGTAAAATTTACTCAATACAGTATACGGTGATAACATAAAAGCCCAAAGTACAAAGGTGTGAAAATGTCTATGAACAAGACCACTGGTCTCCACAGGCAGAGACCCTCAGCCCCCGCCCCCGATACAGCCACAGACCCCCACCTCTCTTCAGGCCCTGGAAGCTGAGTTTCATCTCCAGCATTCGAGTTCACCTCTGCTTCTTACTCTACATGTCTTTTAATCTTCAGCACAATGAAATGTCAGTCAGGAATTGAATAATAAATCTCTTCTGGTGACACTCTGAAATGTGTCTTTTTCTTTATTTCTTTACAAGGAAATACACATACAAAATTAGGAAAGTTAGAAATAGAGGACTTTTTCATTGAAATGCTTTTCTTCACATTGCATTGTCAAAATCACTGAATATGTTAAATATTGAATAAATATGTTGTCTATGAGAAATTCAACCAGACAATAGAGAGCAGCAAACTATACTGAATGTTTCATTTGTGTGCCAAGCACTCTACTAGAGAAGGAGGTTTTATTATACATTTACATAAAAGGGAGACTCTTCATAGATGATAAGCAACTTTCTATAGGACACATACCAAGAATGCCTGACCTCAAAGGTCTGCTCCCTACAGGTTCTCTCATTATTGTTTAAAAAAAAAAAGAAAAAGAAGAATGAATGAATGATTGGTTAGTGCACTTCATTCTTCTTATACTGGGGAAAGTCCATGCTCCCAGAAAAGAGCAGAAAATGGTTGCACTTCTCAAGTCTATCAATCAAAAAAAAAAAAAATCAATCTCCTAGGAGGCTGTAACATGACCTGGAGTAGTGGGGTTTTCTTAAGGATCAATGGATGCAGGAAGACACAGTGGAATATTAAGGGAAAGGATGCCCTCTCTTGCCCACAAGTGGTTGGAGACCACAGGCCAGGAGGAGGTAACATGGAAGACCAGTGTAGGACTGCCACCCTCCTCTGCAGCCCTGCTGACAGCTTCTAACCCCCATAACTTTTAAACAGGTTGCAAAATACAAATATCTATTTTTCTGTGGTATTTTCAATTATATAAAGAATTTAAAGTGTTTATCTCAGTGCCTAATGCTGAGCAACTGCTTAATAATTGTTTACTTCTCAGTATTTAATTGTTCAAGGAAAGAAAGTTGTCTGCCTGTCACATAGCTCTTTGCTCCCTAGTAAAGGCTTAAGTGTCCTCTGGTGCAGATTGCTTATCAGCGTGAAAAGATAGGAAGAGCGTATCTTAATAGCTTTCACTCTGTTTAGAACATACATTGGTAATGCTCCTGGAGTAGAAAATGTACAGTTTAGGGAGATGGCTAAGAAGAAGGAGGGAAATAGAATGTGACTAAGGAATGATTAGGCATTTTGAGTGATGACAAAAGAGAGGAAGAAGGAGAGAGTGAGAAGGCACAGAAGAGGTGTGACGTCAGTCACAGCTCTAGAACGTTCCTGGTAGGAAAGTGGCTGAAGAACTTTCCAGAACAAGGATATCTAGTGTTTTATTTCATGGCCTTGCTTGGAGCTTAATTCTCTCCTATTACTTGCAGGTGTTCCTTAGGGAACAGTGTCCTGTGGGGTAATGTGGGTATGGAGAGGGTTGTTAAGTGTAGGAGAAAGGACAGAGTTCTCCGAGTGGGTCAGCCCGGTGCACAGAGCAAAGGACAGCCAGGAGACAGGAGGCAACAGCCAGCAAGGCCAAGAATGCATCAAGGAGCATCACCAGTGAGAACAGGCCTACATAAATATGGCTCAGCAGTGGGACTTCCAAGGAGAGATAACATGGAGTTTGAGGCAACTTAAACCTCAAAGGGCAGAGTAACTTCAGAGACAAGGGTGACCTCAGCTAACATCTGAGATACATTAGCATTTCCAGATGAGGCAGGGGGTGGTAAAAATGCACTGTGATAAGTCAGATTGTAGAAGTCAGTAATTTTCAAAGCATTTTTTATAGAGAGAAACTCATTCTTCAAATAAAACATTACTTGGAAGTCTAGTGTGAAAACAGGTAAATGCCTAGCTGCTCAGCTTGACTCTTGTGTGTGTGTGTGCAAGTGTGCACATGACAGATGAGAAGCTGCTTGCTTCCTCCACTCCCAGGCCCCCTGACTGCTGAGTGGTATTACCTGGGGTGGAAGTCCAACTATCTCAGTTTTAAACTAATGCATCATTGAGAAGTTGCTACATACAGGTGCATGTAGCAACTTCTCAAAATGCATTAGTTAAACATACAGGTTCTCAAATGAGCTACTTTTATTCACTTATAGTTCTGGGTAAATTACCCTTTTATTCCTCATCCATATGGAGGGATATGAATAAACATCCTTGCAGGGTTACTGTGATTAACTGTAAAACTATCTGTTAAATATTGTAAAAGGTATTATAAAAATAGTGTTTAAAATGTAACTGAATTGGAGTAAATAATGAATGTCAACTATTACTGCTATCTTAAAAGACTTCTTCCATGGCAAAGAAATAATATGTAGATATTAAATTACTAAGCTACTTCCACTCGGCAATCACCTCAAAGTGGTCAAGGTGAAGGAGAAAGGCTCTAGCTATAGCAAAATGGAACTCTTGGGGAGACAAATCAGAGGGTGCTATGAGATGCAAAGCTACTCACCATCAAGGGAGAATGCTTTTCCATCCCAGAAGAGTAACTGGTGACATTATTCCAAGTCAAAGAATGACAGACTTACAGTTGTAATTCCATTAACTATTTAACTCATGCCCACTTGATTGACTTATGAACCACATGCTGACTCTTGTTCACATTTTAGCTCAAGAACCATTAATTATCATTAACCGAAGTTAAATGATGAACGTATAAAAACCAAAGATTGGGGCTGGAGAGATGGCTTAGCGGTTAAGAGCACTGACTGTTCTTACAGAAGACCCGGGTTCGATCCCCAGCACCCACATGGCAGCTGAGAACCATCTTTAACTCTAGTTTCAGGGGAATCTTATGCCCTCTTCTGACCTCTGCGGCATTGCACAAGGGTGCACAAACCTGCATGCAGACAGTACATTCATACCCATAAAAAAAAAAAAAAAAAACCCAAGATTTCAGAGTATCATGAACTCTTGAGGCAGAAAACATAAGGCATTAGTAAGGAATATTTTCAACTCTGTTTCTTTATCCACAACTTAAAATGAAGAGGCAGCAATTATCATGAATCTGAAAGTACTTTGCAAACTCTTGTTTTCTATTATGCCATCTCATAAAATTCTTGATTATGCATTGAGATATGTGAGTGTATGTGTGTTTTCTGAAAACTTAAAAGGAAACTATTATCAAAGTAAATGATCTAGTAAAGACCAAAAGCAGGAATAATGCATATTTTCTACAAAAGTCTTGGAATTGTATTCCTTTTAATAAAATTTATTAACTTAATCGTCTTCTATAAAAGGAGATGTTAAAAAGTAGAGAGATTATAAAAGTGATTTGTGGATGTTCATAAAACAATAAACTATCCTTTATAGAATGTAGAAAAATGAGAGAGAAATTTAACTGTGCTATTTACAGTAGCCATAGAAAAGCAAGGGCAGAATCCAGCTCTGCATGATTCACTGCTCCAAAGCAGCATGGGTAATTTAATATCGTGGAACAAACATTTTGGGACAAAGGCTAGAATACTGGGGGAAGGGGGTTAAAATAAAACTAAAAATGTGTGTCTACTATTTGGTTTGGGAAAACAGTCACAGTTAGAGGAAGGAGCCCCGGGATTGGCGAGATGGGCAAACAGAGGAAGAATGCTAAAAGAATGAAAGATAATGAAGTGTAGCCTTCCCTCCCCTGTGGAACCAAGGAGTGGTTCCATATGCTTTTATTGGCAGGGGATGTCTAGAAAAAAAATCCTGTTATCAAGCATCAGAGAATTGGACAGAGATCAAATGAATTGCCCAAGGTCCCACGCTGTGTCAGGGCAGACCCAGAGTTAGAACTCATAACCCTGAAGTTTCCAATCAATTGTTTGGCTCTCTAAGCCACATAATGCTTGTCAGGAATAAGTCTCCCTGGATCTGAGGAAACACAGCTGGAGAATATTAATTCCACGGTAAACCAGGCTGGATTTTACTAGAGCATAGATCCAGAACTGGTTTTGGTGGATGCACATTGAAAGTAGGAGGGCAGACGGAAGGTAGGGCTCAGGAAGCACTGGGAGGTTGAACACACACAAGATGGACACCCTAGGGAATGCTGTTGGCTAACAGGAAAGAAAAAAACTTGGCTCAAAGAAAAATCATGCTAAGAATAAGCATCAGTGGTAGGGTCTAGGTGTGTACATTGTTTTTTTTTTAACCTCCAAAGGACAGTTTTATTGTATCAGTAATTAGTTCTAAGAAGGTGAAAAGAGAGGAAGAAGGGAGCAAGGGAGGAGAGGAAGGAGGACAGAGGGGAGGGTAGGAGAACATTTAAGTCTAAGTTCATAGCTTTTCCTTTCTGAAAATCTCCTTGAATTCAGGCCTACACAGGTCTGTAACCTTTCCTGGTATTACATTTATTGAGATCTTGCTGAAAGTTTTGATCCTCCCCAAGAGAACTAGCAAATTTAATAATAAAGTGCCATGAGTTCAAATATCTCCACAAGGGAAAATCATAGTACGAGATGCACTCTCACAACAGCCTGGGAGTGCTTGGATGCAAGCACTGCTGATTGGTCCATGGTGTTCCCCAAATCTGTCTACCAGATAGCTGCTTTAAGATAGTGTAGGAAACTTGCAATAAGCAAAATGATCCTTAACTTCAGAGGTTAGAATAGGAATCAGCATTTGAAGTAGTGTCCTGTATTATTCTGGTAACAGTGAGATCTAGGGAACACTATCATTGACTTGGGGACTTCTTTTATTTTAACTTTATTGAGCTTTTGTACATTTCATACAACCTTTTCCAATCAAATTTAGACCCGTTTCCCCATCCATGCCCCCTCCACCAGAGCAACTGCATTCTGCCATGCATATTGGGTTCTGTTTGTATCTTTTTCTTAGTCTTTTTTTTTTTTTTACTTTTTCCATGTAGGAGTTTACTGTTTTGGTTAGTTCTTTGAACAAGTCTTTTGTTGTTGTTGTTCCCCTCAACTCTTCACTACTCCAAAATATCCATATATGCACTCCGCACATATATCAAAATGTTAGAGTCTGAAAATAGGCTATAGGTTGTTTACAAAACATGTTTGGGATTCACATCATAATAGTAATGTTGGATGCAGGCAAAAAGAAAAATGACTTTATAGTCCCAATTTACATAGCAAGTTGATGTATGTTTTAATGTACTTTTGTTTGTTTTTTAATTTTTTTTAAATTTCTGTATATGTATGAATATACTGTCTGCATGCAAGTTTGCGCACCCGTGTCGTGCAATGCCGCGGAGGTCAGAAGAAGGTGTCGGATTCCTCTGGAACTGGAGTTCTCCTGGAATTGGAGTTTCAGACGGTTCTCGGCCGCCATGTGGGTGCTGGGGATCGAACCCGGGTCCTCTGTAAGAGCGGTCGGCGCTCCTAACCGCTAGGCCATCTCTCCAGCCCTTAATGTACTTTTGAAGAGGAGATTCTCATAAATGTTAGAGTTTAGGAAAATAGGTTTCAAGCTATATCTTTGGTGCTAGGATCCATAAATGAGGGACACCATACATTGTTTATTTTTCTGGGATTGTATTACTTCACTTAGCATAAAATCTTCTAGTTCCATCCATTTACCTGAAAATTTCATGATGTTGTCTTTCTTTACTGCTGCATAGAACACCACTGTGTAGATGTATCACATTTTCTTTATCCACTTGTCAGTTGAGGGATACTTCTAGCTCTTCACTATTGTGAACTGCAGTAAACATGGTTGTGCACATAGCTATGCAACATGATGAATCTTGTGGGCATATATCCTGGAATGGTATAACTGGGTCAAGTGGTAGGTTCATTCTGAATCTTTTAAGAGTTCTCCACATTGTTTGCCATATGAGTTGTATGCATTCCCACCAGCAGTTGATGAGTGTTTGCCTTTCCCCACAACTTCTCCAGTATTTGGTATCATTTGTTTTCTTGATCAAATCCAGTCTTACCAGAGTAAGATGGAATCTTAAAGTGGTTTTAATTTGCATTTCCTTAATTACTAGCGATGTTGAACACTTTTTTTTCTTTTTTTCTTTTTTTTTTTTCTTATGTGTATGAATGTACTGTCTGCATGCAGGTCTGTGCACCCGTGTCATGCAATGCCGCGGAGGTCAGAAGAGGGCGTCGGATTCCCCTGGAAAGTTCTCCTGGAATTGGAGTTACGGACGGTTCTCAGCCGCCATGTGGGTGCTGGGGATCGAACCCAGGTCCTCTGCAAGAGCAGTCGGTGCTCTTAACCGCAAGGCCATCTCTCCAGCCCCCATGTTGAACACTTTTTAAGATGTTTCTCAGCCATCGTTGTTACTTCTTCATTTGTCTCTGTTCAGCTCTTTACTCCATCTTTTGATTGGGTGATTTGTTTCCTTGCTCCTTTGTTTTTGAGTAATTTATATAATCTGGATGTTAAACTTCTGTCAGATATATCACCAGTGAAGGTTTTCTCTCACTCTGTGGGTTTTTCTCTTCACTTTTTTGATTGTTTCTTTCACTGTACAGAAGGTTTTGCATTCAATGAGGTCCCACTTAACAATTGTTGATCTTATTTCCTGAGAAGCTGCTGTCTGATTTAGAAAGTCTTTTCCTACATTTATATCTTGTAGGTTACTGCCAACGTTTTCTTCTATTATTTTTAGAGTTTCAGGTTTCACCTTGAGGTCTTTTATCCACTGGGAGTTGATTTTTGTACATACAGAGAGGTAGGGGTTTAGTTTTATTCTTCTACAAGTGGTTATCAAGTTTTGCCAGCATCATTTGCTGAAGATGCTGTCTTTTCTCCATTGAGTCTTCTTGGTCCCTTTGTCAAATATGAGGTGGCTGAAATTGCATGTGTTCAAGTTTGGATCTTTACTTTTATTTCATTGACATATGGGTCTGTTTTTGTGCCTGTCCCGGGCTGTTTTATGACTATAGCTCTGTAATATAGTTTGAAGTCTAGTATAGTAATCCCCCCTGCATTGCTCTTTTTGCTCAGGGTTGCTTTGGCTATCTGGGGTCTTTTGTTTTTCCATATGAATTTTATGAATTTTTTTCTAAATCTGTGAAGAAAGTCATGGGGATTTTCATTGGGATTGCATTCAACCTATATATTACTTTGGATAGGAAGGTCATTTTTGCTATATTAATTCTTCCAATCCATGAGCATGGGAGGACTTTCAATTTTCTGTTGACTTCTTCAATCTCCTTCTTCAAGGATTTAAATTTTTCATTGTAGAGATCTTTGGAGTATTTGGTCAGGTTTATTCTCAGATATTTTTTGAAGCTACTGTGAATGGGAAAGTCTCCTTATATTCCTTCTCCGATTGCTTGTTGTTGGCATAAAGAAAGGGTACTGGCTTTTCTAGATTAATTTTGTATCCTGGGCTGGAGAGATGGCCTAGCAGTTAAGAGCACCGACTGCTCTTGCAGAGGACCTGTGTTCGATCCCCAGCACCCACATAGCAGCTGAGAACCATCTGTAACTCCAATTCCAGGAGAACTCCAGTTCCAGGGGAATCTGACGCCCTCTTCTGACCTCCACGGCATTGCATGACACAGGTGCACAAACCTACATGCAGATAGTACATTCATACACATAAAATAAATAAATAAAAAATTGAAAAAAATTGTATCCTGCCACTTTACTGAAACTGTTTATCATTTTTAGGAGTTTTCTAGTGGAATTCTTGGCATTCCTTAGGTATACTATCATGTCACCTGCAAAAAAGGATAGTTTGACCTCCTCTTTTCCAATTAGTAATCCTTTAATTTCTTCTCTTGTCTTGTTGCTCTAGCAAGAGTTTCAAGCACTATATTGAAAAGGAGTGGAGATAGGGGTAGCCTTGCCAGGTTCCTGACTTTGAGCGGAACGATTCTTGTGGACTTCTGTAGGTTTTCTTTGAATGTACACTGTAAGGGTAACAGAAGTTAGAAGAAGGACTGTAAGAAGAAAAACCATGTTTTCAAAACCTATTTGGGATAGTCAACAATGACAAACATCTGAAATCTGTCCTATTATAGGCAATCTGTGATGTATACTTGTTGTAGACATAGGTTGAGAAATGACTGAGAAATAATTAACAATAAGACTGCCAGATGATCTGCATTAAGCTGGAAAGTTATGTCATTTGATTGCACATTCTGAACCCCTGATTTTTCTCCTGTTAGCTTCTCTCCCAGCTGTTGAGACACTCCTCTTCCTTTTTAAAAAATATTTTATTGATGCTTCGAGAATTTCATATAATGTATTTTGATCGTATGCAGACCCCTTCCCATTTCTACCCCCAACTTACTATCCCCACCTGATTTCATGTCCTCTAAGATTATTTTTACTTTGCTTAAGGCCTATGAGTATAATTTGTGTTCCCTAAATACTTTTGGGTATGGGTCTATCCCTTGGAGTCTGGTCAACCTATCAGATGTCACACCTTTGTAGAAAACAGACTCTCCTCCCAGCAGCTATCAACTGCCAACAGATACTCAGCATCCTTCCTTTTAACATTGATTCATCTTCCATGAACCACGTTGCTCTACAGCCCGGGGTACCTGAAAGCACATCTGATCATTCTCCTTAAGTAGCTACTCTCACCTATGTGACCTTTGAAACTGTTCCTTCAAGAATCAAGCCAGGTAGAAAAAAATGTGGCTCAGCATTTCCATTTGATTGTTAGTGTTCACACTGGCTCATTTTTACCACTGGTCATGAGGAAACAAGGCAGGAGGAAGCCAAATCAGGAAACACAGGGAAGTGCCCCTGTTGAGTGTGTCAAGCTTTGTTCTGTTGAGGTCATTGTGCTTTCATTGTTGGTTTTATTATGACTTTCCATTTTTATTTTTGCTTATTCTTCAACCTGCTATGGTAATAAATGCAACAATAATACCAAATAATTCATATCAATTAACATGTATGTATAAACAAATATATCAGCTGGTAAGATAAATAAGAAATAAATTTTAACATGGACTTCTAGTCCTGGGTCATTTGTTGTTCAATAAGGAACAAAGGAAAACAGGCTGAAAAATGCAAAACATACTTCCCACTCTGCTTACTAGAGTTTTATTTCACGTTACATATAAAAGAAGTATATACTGAATGGAACAAAAAATAGTTAAAATTGACGAAGTAGAAAACCAGATTCTGTCCACATGAAAATAAATGAGATTTTCTTTGGTGTTTTGTCACTTGTCTCCTCTTGCTACTTTGCTAACAGGAAGCTATCAAGGTGATGTCACTAAATATTGAGCTGGGATAAGACTTTCAGGGTCCCTTATCATGGGGTAGGACAAGTGTCCCAGAATACCAGAGGCTTGCTTTCTGCTAAACACTAAATGTCAAACCACTGAAGCACCTTCTCAATGATAGGATCATGGTGAGTGGAAATGGGCCATATTTTTATCTTGGATTTATAAGATTTGTAGCAATCAGCTTCATTTGTCATCATTATAAAGGTAAAATATAGAGGGAAGTAACCAAATTATCTCCTGTACTGTGTGAAGTCGAAGTCTAAAGTAGATGCCTTATAGAGAGCTGAGGGCTGAAATTAGCATAAGAAGGGTGCCTCATTTTGAGTATCAGCTCTTGCCATAGCTACTAATGGGAATCATCTGTGTTCAACCATGACTTGGACACAGAGCCTGGCTTTCTGTTACTAAAGTGATTCTCCTTCAAAACCATGATATAACATATTAAAGAAAATTTCCTCTCTCTCTCCCTCCCTCCCTCCCTCCACCCAGCTGTCCATGACATTTGGTTAAAATCATTCAGTTGTCTTCAATTTAGTTTTCTGAAACACCCCAATATCCATCTTCTATGACAAAAATCTATAGATCATGATAGTGTCCATAATACTTGGCTAACTTGTGACAGTTAATGAATAGAAAGAAGAAAGGCAAATCTGGTACAGCTAAGTCACCTGTAAGGGCCATTGCCCCCAAATAAAGTAAAAGGTGAAAAGGCATCTCTGTCAATTACCTTAAAACTAATCCCAAGTGTGGAGGAGACAGCAAAAATGAAGCAGAAGACAAAGATTTTATTTTTTAAAATACTCTTATTGATGATTCGTGTATTTCAATCACTATCTTTCATTGCAATTTAGACACATTCCCCTCTCCCTGCCCCCCCCACCCCTGTTCATGCCTTATGCCATACATGTCTTGCATTTTTCTCTCAATCTTTCCAACATTTTTCAATGCAGAGGCTTGTTGTTTTGGGCAGAATTTAACTGTATCAGTCAGTTCTTTGACCCAGTCTCTATGTTGTTGCTTTTCCTTCCCCTTTGTATTGCTCCAACATATGCCTATATGACCAACACATATGTATCAAAATTATGACCTCTGAGAATAAACTGTATGTTAATTCCAAAATATGTTTAGGAATTCACATTTTCCCCCTTTAATTTTATAGTACTCTAAAATATGAACACATACCTTCTACCCATATACAGTAATTACAGAGTCTGAAAATAAGTGGTAGGTCAATTCTAGAGCCTATTAAAAGATTTATATTAGAAAAAATACAATTCCTGTCAGATAAAATGAAATATAACAATGATGCTGTTCAGCTTGCCTTTCATCTGGGGATTTGGTGTTAGCATCCACAAATGAGGAAAACCATTCGCCATTTGTTTTTCTGGAACTATGTTACGTCATTTAGTATAATGGCTTTGAGTTCCATCCATTTACCTGCAAAGTTCATGATGTCATCTTTCTTTGCCACTGAATAGAACTCCATTGTGTAGATATACCACATTTTTGTTATCCACTCTTCTGTTGAGGGGCATTTGGGTTGGTTCTAGCTCTTCTCTATTGTGAAGAGTGCTGCAATAAACATAGATGTGCATGTATCTTTGCAGTAGGATGAGCTTTGTGGGTATATACCCAGGAGTGGTACGGCTGGGTCAGGTGGTAGGCTCATTTTGAGTCTTTTAAGTGTTCTCCTCACTGCTTTCCATAATGGTTGTACAAGTTTGCATTCCCACCAGCAGTGGATGAGTGTTCCCCTTTCCCTACAACCTCTCCAGCATTTGGTGTCTTTTTGTTTTCTTGATCTTAGCCAGTCATATGGGAGTGAAACGATATCTGAGAGTGGTGTTACTTTGCATTTCCTTAATTATTAATGATGCTGAATACTTTTTAAGATGTTTTTCAGCCATCTTTACTTCCTCACTGGTGAAGTCTCTGTTCAGCTCTTCACTCCATCTTTTGAGTACGTTGTTTTCTTTTTTGTTTTTTGAGTAGTCCATATATTCTAGATGTTAATCCTCTGTCAGATGTATCACTGGTGAAGATTTGGTCCCACTCTGTGTGTTTTCTCTTCACTTCCTTGATTGTTTCTTTCAATGTACAGAAGCTTTTGAGTTTGATGAGGTCCCATTTGTTGATTGTTGACCTTATTTCCTGTGCAGCTGCTGTCTGACTTACAAAGTCTTTTCCTATGCCTATGTCTGAAAGGTTGCTGCCAACATTTTATTCTATCATTTTCAGAGTTTCAGGTTTCAGGTTGAGATCTTTGATACACTTGGAGTTAATTTTTATACAGGGTGAGACGTAGGGATCTAATTTTGTTCTTCTACAAATGGTGATCAAATTTTGCCAGCACCATTTGCTGAAGATGCTGTCCTTCTTCCATTGAGCTTTTTTTGCCCCTTTGTCAAATATGAGATGGCTGAAATTATATGAGCTCAAGTTTTGGATCTTCAATTTTGTTCTGTTGGTCAATGGGTCTGTTTTTAAGCAAGTACCAGGCTGTCTTTATGACTATAGGCCTGTAATATAGCTTGAAGTCTGGTAAAGCAGTCCCCCCCCTGTATTGCACTTTTTGCTCAGGGTTGCTTTAGCTATTCCAAGAGAGAAATTTATAGCCCTAAGTGCCCACATCGAAAAAACAGGAAGGGAACAAGTAAATTATCTAACACTGAAGCTAAAAACAATTGAGAGACAACAACAAATGAACCCTAAACACAACAGACAGGAAGAAATAACAAAAATCAGAGCAGAAATCAATGAAATAGAAAGAAAGAAAACAATATAAAGAATCAATGAACCCAAAAGCTGGTTCTTTGAAAAGATAAACAAAATAGACAGACCTCTAGTCCAGTTAACCAAAAGAAAGAGTGAACAACTCCAGATCAATAATATTCATGATGAAAGGGGAAACATCGCAACAAAGAAAATATCCAGACAAACATAGGACAATACTTCAAAAACCTATACTCTACTAAATTTGAAAACCTAAGAGAAATGGGTGAATATCTGAAATCTTGGGAACCAACAAAGCTTAACCAAGAGGAGATTGAGAGTTTAAACAGACCCACAATATTTAAGGAAAATGAAGATGTAATGAAAAACTTCCCAACTAAAAAAGCCTGGGACTAGATGGTTTCACAGAAGAATTCTATAAAACATTTAAAAAGGTCTTACAACCATTACTATTCAAACTGTTCAGAAGGATACAGAGGGAAATATCTCAAATTCCTTCTATGAAGCCACCATCACTCTAATACCCCAACCAGGCAAAGATACAACCAAAACAGAAAACTAGACCCATCTCATTAATGAATATAGACGCAAAAATTCTCTACAAAATACTTGCAAGTCACATACAGACCCACATCATAAAGGTCATCCATCATGATCAAGTTGGATTCATACCAGAGATGCAGGGATGTTATAACATACATAAATCAATAAATATAAAACACATAAATGGACTGAAAGAAAAAACCACATGATCATCTCAGTTGATGCAGAAAAAGCCAAGATCCAGCATCCCTTCATGCTTAAAGTTCTAGAGAGAACTGGATTAAAGGGAACATTCCTTAACATGATCAAAGCCATATATAGCAAACCCACTGTCAACATCATCCTAAATGGAGAAAAATTGGAATCATTCCCCTTAAAGATGGGAACTCAGCAGGGCTGCCCCTTATCACCACTCCTCTTCAACATAGTGCTTGAAATGCTTGCTAGGGCAATAAGACAAGAGAAGGAAATTAAATGAGTACTAATTGGAAAAGAGGAAGTTAAACTATACTTTTTTGCAGATGATATGATAGTTTGCCTAAGGGATTCTAAAAACTCCACCAGAAAACTCCTAGAAATGATTAACAGTTTCAGTAAAGTGGCTGGATACAAAATTAACCTAGAAAAAGAGGTACCCTTTCTTTACACCAACAATAAACAATTGGAGAAGGAATATAAGAAGACCTTCCCACTCACAATAGCTTCAAAAAAATAACATACCTAGGAACAAACCTAATCAATGACACCAAAGATCTTTACAACAAAAATTTTAAACCCCTGAATAAGGAGATTGAAGATATTGAAGATGACCTCAAAAGATGGAAAGATTTCCCATGCTCATGGGTTGGAAAAATTAATACATTAAAAATGTCCATTTTGGCCCTTTGCCCTTGCAGCCGGCAAACAGCAACATTGTGAGTCTGTGTGCAGAGGGCTCAGGCTGGGGTCTTGCTAAGACCACCTGAAGACGAGGAGCCCGGACCTCACTCCAGACAGGTACCGGGCTAAGTCAGTAATATTTACCCCCCACCCCTACCAACTGGAATTGAGGAGAGAGTATCCAAGTGGATTCTTTTTGGAAAACCTTCAGAACAGGAAGGGAAGAGTGGCTTAGACTTCCAATATCCAATATATAAACAAAATTGAAACCTGAAACCTAGACAAGTCAACACTCCATAAACAAGGAGGGGGAAAAAAAGCATTGGAAGGAGGCAAGCAAAAGAAGCCTTCAACATAGTGAGAAAACATTTGTGATTGGCATTTGAATACAGACAAAAAAAAAAAAAGTCAACCCCCATGACTGGGACACGGTGAAGGGATAACAGGGGAAAGGTGCAGGATAACTCCGCACCAAGGTCTCCCATCCCTGTAGAGGATAGCTACAATGGGATCCCCCTGGAGGTGACCCAATAAACAGATCTTAGAGGAATAATTGCGACCTATGCAGAGAAATAAAGAAAACAAAAAAAAAAAAAGAAGAAAAAAAAGAAAAATTAAAAACTCAAAAAGGACTAGAGGGAGACACTGACAACTTCGGAAAGAAAAAAACAAAAAAAAAAAACTAGAGGGAGAAAAAACAAAACTCCGAAAGGAAGTAGCAACATGGAAAAAGGAAGCCAACCAACGAAGTAAGGAGCACCAAGAGGAGATAGAGAAGCTCAAAAAGGAAATGGAACACTAAAGAAACACACAGGATGATGAAAAAGGACATAGAACACTCATCCATCAAGACAAACAGAAAGGAATAAAGCCTCAGAAGTAGGAATGCAGGAGACAGGACACAGAAGAATATCAGAACGGAAGGTAAAACAGAGGAAACTAAAAAGCTCAAAAATAGAAAAATTAAAAAATACACAAAGTGAACACCAGGAATGATGGGACACTATGAAAGATCAAACCTCTGCATCATAGGAATAGAGGAAGGAGAAGAATCTCAAGAGAATATAGTATTGATCAGATCTTCACACGATAATAGTATGAAATTTCCCCAAACTAAATAGAAAACCATACAAATACAAGAAGCAATAGGACTCCAAATAGACAAGATCAGAAAAGAAACACCCACACCATATCATAGCTTAAAATGCTAGACGCCCAAACAAAGACAAAATTCTGAAGGCTACAAAAGAAAAACAAGTCACCATACAAAGGGACACTATTGGAATTACAACTGACTTCTCGCGTAAAACATGAAAGCAAGAACAGGGAGCAAAGCATTCCAGTTTAAGGACTATGGATGCCAATCCAGAATACTTTACCAGCAAAAAATGTCAATGAAAGAGAGAGAAAAAATCTTCCATTGACATAAACAAGATGTTAGAATATATGTCTGGAAAACCAACCTTCATAAAATACTTGAAGCAATTCAAAAGGCAGAAGAGAGGAGCAAACATCCTCCAACCTAGGAAAAGATAATAATAAAAACATAACCATAGGAGTAGAATCAGAGGCTAAAAGTCAAATTGATAATAAGGTGAAAGGGGCAACATACATATTTCATTATAACTTAAATATTAATGGCTAACTCCCCAATCAAAAAAGCATAGACTGGAGAAATGGATTAGGAAAGAAAACCATCTTATGCTTTTATCTCAAGAAACCCATCTGAATTCAAGGATAGGCACCAACTTAATGTGAAGGATGGAAGAAAATTTCCAAGCAAATGGTACCAAAAAGAAACAGGTGTTGATATTCTAATAGCAGACAAAAAAGATGTCAAAGCCAAAAGAAATCAAAAAGACAAAGAGGGCCATTACATCTTTATTAAAGGAACAATGATGATGAAGATCTTACGCAATCATGAACATATGCACACCAAACGCTGGTGCAACAAACTTATAAAGACAATTCTTCAGGATCTCAAGCACAAATTAACCCAGCACACTAATTGTAGGGGACTTACTACCCCATAAGTCCTTTAGAGAGATCAACAGGACAAGGATAAACAGAGAAGCATCTGAACTATAAACTGAAAGAAACAATAAACCAAATGGACCTACAGAATTCTATAATATTCACACCAAACCAGAGAATCACTTTCTACTCAGCACCTCACAGACATCCCCAAAATAGACCATATACTGAGCAACAGGAAAAAAAATCAACAAAAGACAAGATTGGATAATTCTCATGACATTCTATCAGACCACAGTGCAATAAAACTCATATCAACACCAGATAAAACCCTACAACTACAAGAACAATGGAGACTAAACACACACACTCTCCTAAATAAATGAATGGGTAAGAGAAAATAACGAAAGAATAAAAATATTCCTGGAACTGAACAACTATGATAATACAACACAGCAAACCCTTGGGACACTAATAAAGCATAGTCCTACGAGGGAAGTTATAGCTCTAAGTGTCTACATTAAAAAAAACAGAAAGAGCCAGGTGAATGATCTAACACTACAAAAAAAATAAAAAAAAAAAAAAAAGAAAAAAAAACAAAGAAACAACAAAAAAAATCAGGCGCAGGTAATGAATAGAAACAAAGAAACCATACAAAAAAAATCAATGAATCCAAAAGTTGTCTTTGAGAGAATAAGAAGATAGACAGACCCTCTAGCCCCGTTAACCAAAGAAAGAAGGAACAACCCCAAATCCATAGAACTTGTGATGAAAGGGGAAATATCACAAAAAAAAGAACAGCAGCAATCTACAGGATACTTCAAAAACCTATACTCTACTAAGTTTGAAAGCCTAGAAGAAAGGTGAGATATCTGAAATCCTTGGAATCACCAAGCTCAACCAAGGAGAGATCTACAGCCTAAATAGACCAATAATACCTGAAGAAATTGAACTAATAAGTAGCCTCCAACCAAAAAATGCCCCGGCCCAGATGGTTTCAGGGCAGATTTTATAAAATATTTCAAAAAGACATTACTACTCAAGTTGTTTAGAAGGATACAACTGGAGGAGTTTTCCCAGATTCCTCTATGAAGCCAGCATCACTGCTATACCCAAACCAGGCAAAGACACAACCAAAAAGGAGAAACTATAGACCCATCTCCCTAATGAACACAGATGCCAAAATATTAAACAGGATACTGGCAAATTGCACACAGACCCACATCAAGAATATCATCCATTCATGAACAGTTGGATTCATACCAGAGATGCAGGGATGGTTCAGCATACAAAAAATCAATAAATATCATCCAGCATTAAATGGCTGAAAGACAAAAACCACCCATCATCTCAATTGGTGGGGAGAAAGCCTTTGACAAAAATCCCGCATCCCTTCATGTTTAACAGTCCTAAAGGGAATTGGATTGGAGGGATCATTCTCAAGTATCAAAGCCATATGCAGGAAACCCACAGCCAATATCATCCTAAATGGAAAAGACAGAAGCATTCCCCTTAAGGTAGGAACTCGGCAAGCTGCCCCTGTCACCACTCCTTTTCAATATGTGATTGAAAAAACTTGCTAGGGCAATAAGGCAAAAACAGGAAATTCAAGTAGTTCTAGTTGGAAAAGAGGAATTAAGCTGACCCTTTTTGCTGTAATATGATTGTCTACCTAAGGGATGCGAGAAACTCCACCAGAAAACTTGAAACAATTAAATACTTCAGTGAAGTGGCAGGTACAAAACAAACTATAAAAATTAGTAGTCTTTCTTTACATCAACAACAACAAATGAAGAAGGAATATAAAGGAGAGCTTTCCTCTCACAATAGCCTCAAAAAACAATAAAATCCTAGGAAAACAAACCTAACCAAAGACCAAGGATATCTACAACAAAAATTTTAAAACCACTGAAAAGAAATAAGGAGACATCAGAAGATGGCAAACCTCCTGCTGCATGGATTGGGAAAATTAACATTGTAAAAATGTCCATTCTACCCCACTCTCTGTACAGATTTAATGCAATTCCATAAAATCCCTAAGAGCTTCTTCACAGGCTTGGAAAAAAAATCCTCAATTTCATTTGAAAAAAAAAAAGACCCCGAATAGCCAAAGCAACCCTGAGTGAAAGAGCAATACAGGGGGATCACTTACCAGACATCAAACTATATCTACAGGGTCTATAGTCATTTAAAACAGCTTGGTACTGGCACAAAAACAGATCTGTGGACCAATGGAATAAAACTTAAGACCAAACCTGAGCACATCAATTTCAAGCCATCTCATATTTGACAAGGGGGCCAAGGAAGACACAATGGAGAAAGACAGCCATCTTCCGTAAGTGGTTTGGCAAAAACCGGATCACCACCTGGTAGAAGAAGATGAAATTAAACCCTACCTCTCGCTCTGTACAAAAGTTCATTCAGATGTCAAAGACCTCAAAGACCCAAACTTCTGAGATGATAGAAGAGAAAACTTGGCAGCAGACTACAAGACTATACTAGGCATAGGAAAAGATTTCCCAAATCAGACAGCAGCTACAAAAATAAGATTGACAAATTGACAAATGGGGACCTCATTAAACTCAAAAGCTTCTGTACATCAAAAGAAACAATACAAGGAAGTGAAGAGGAAACCCACAGAGTGGGAGGAAACCTTCACTGCAGTACATCTGACAAAGCATTAATTTCAGAGTATACAAGCTACTCAAAAAACAAAGAAAGAAAACAAATGAACCCACTAAAAAGATGGAGAAAGAATGAAAGAGACTTCACAGAGGAGGAATTAGAGATGGCTGAGGACAACATCTTAAAAACGTTTCAATGTCATTAATAATTAGGGAAATGCAATAAAGACCACTCTAAGATATCATGTCACTCTGATAAGACTGGCCAGGATCAAGAAAACAAAATGATATCAAGTGCTAGAGAGGTTGTGGGGAAAGGGTAACACCCATCCATTGCTGGTGGGAATGTAACGTTGTACAGCCACTATGGAAAGCAGTGTGGAGAATGCTTAGAAGACTCAAAATGAGTTTGCCATTTGACCCAGTCATACCACTCCTGGGTATATACCCACAAGACTCATCTTACTGCAGAAATACATGCACAGCTATATTTATTGCAGCCCTGTTCATAATAGCAAAAAGCCGGAACCAACCCAAATGCCCCTCAACTGATAGTGGATAGAGAAAATGTGGTACATGTACACAAGACTACAAAAAATAAAGAAAGACAACATTCATAACTTTGCAGGTAAATGATGGAGCTAGAAGATATTATATTAATGTGAAGTAACACAGTCCCAGAAAAAAAACAAACGACAAAATGGTATCCCTCTCTCCGTTGCTAGTGCCAATTAACCCAGTCATAAATATTTCTGTGGAGAGGGATGCATATTAAAAGAACAACAACAGAAAGACGCGCATCAGAAAACTGACTGAAATGGTGATGAATTGGGAGGGGGGGAGGCGGGAGAGGACACGGTCTATATCGAATTAATGTATTATTTAATTGACGTGAGTTCAACAAAGTATCCAATTTTGCCCAGACTCTGCCTACAGGTTACATGTGTGGTTTAGGACTTAGTAAAAGTAAATATGTGTATATTAAACAACATTGGTTTTAAAGGTTCTGATAAAAACGAGTAATGCACCCTAGTTAAATGGAAATATAAATTGGTTGTCGTCCACATTCTGTTTTACTTAAAATTCTGTTATAACAATAACTTTGGGCTTTGGCACATACAAATGTTCTCTATAATTTTTCTGTTGTACAGTATCATTTGTAGCATTCTCTTTTACTGTAGGATGATTTAACTTAAGAACATTGAGTTTGCTTCCCAAGTAATCACATATAGAGTCACCCCAAAACAGCTTGGGTGATATTTGATGAAATCTGCGCCTTGATTCCTGCCTATAGGTACGATGAACTACAAATGCCTTTTTTGAATTCAAACGTCAAAAAACAAAAACTAAAATAAAAATGGGGGGCTACAGATTATATATGAAAACTTTTGTCAAAACATTGCAATTCAAATCTTAAAACTAAACTATGGGAAAAGATTTGTATGTCCCACAGGTCAAAATGTCACCAACTTAATGGCTGAGAAACAAAAAAAACAGCTTTGCATTGATCGGATGTACCAGGAACGTGCCAGCAGAAAGGTTTGCCCATATGAACATTGAAAAGGAAGAGAAGCCTCAGACTGTTACAGGCATCAAATCCCTCTGTGATCCTACTTGTAACAACTATTTTATAATGAGTCCTAATGAAAACTTACCTTCTAGGTGTGCAAAGTTTTAATATGAGAGATTTTCTTACCTCTCCTTCATAGAACAAGAGGAATATGGATTGTGATGAGGTTGTTCTCTAACTGTAAATTGGAGCCAACTGTCATAGAGGTAATCTCTTATAAAACTGTAAAACTGCCTTCTTTAATTTACATAGCATAGAAACTGCTGAAAAGGGATTATTCTCTATCTCAGAACCAAATATAATACTAAAGTCTCCTTAAGCTTGCATTTAAGCAAAATATATTACATACAGGAGAGCTCTGATCTCAGCATTGAGATCTTCTACCAAGGAGATGTTGGCCCAGGGGATCCAAGTCCCCCCCCCCCAACATGGTAACCGTCTTACTTGCCTTGTAAAACTGGGTATACCTGCAAAAAGAGAGGGCATAACGGCCCTAGCTGTTAGAAAAGAACTGATTAGGCATGGGAAAGAGTTGTATGAGACCCAATTGCAAGTGTACAGAATGGTCTCTGGAATACCAGAGATGTGTTACCAAAGGCCATAAACCAATAAAGCAATATAGGGTTCCTTGAGTCAAGCAAGACCCCTCCGATCAGCACCAGCTACAACCCACCTGCCTGGAAATACTGTGCAAGCAGAGTGCGTAGCAATATGCCTGTATATCCCCAATCTATTGGGCTATTACGCTCTGTCTTGGGATGAGTACCCAATGGGCTGCTGCCACACAGTCTTACATCCTCTAGTGGTTAGGAGAATGTTATAAGTGCAAGTAAGACCTCTGTCATATTTTACAGAAAAAAATGTATTCATTCTATTAACATACCATCCAAATATCTGTGCTCTATACCAAAGTAAACCTACCATAAAATTAGACTGTTTAAATAACTCAATATATCTAATTGCCATGTGCTTCATAGAAGGATTGAAAGGTTATTTCTGGACAAACTGTCAAGCCCCTGAAAGGAACCAGCGCAGAATTGACCAGGCCAAAACGACAGCTCCAGAGAACAGTAGACATGTTTTGCTTCTCAACTCCACCTGTACCTCTTTTCTAAGCCTAAGGAACCAAGTCGTTTGCGGAAGAGGGGCATGGTCTTAGACTAGTAAGGGCCTGCGATTGAGGGTGAATGGATGAACTACAGCAATATAGGACTGGGACCACTTATTTGATCAACTTGCATTTGAACATTACAAGCCCCCCAGATTGGATGGTGGAGCCTTGGAGGCTGTGTTGGGTTTGGGCAAAATCTGCTTGCAATTGGGTTTTACATTGAAGGATACTGTACTCATATAAATTTTACTTATTGTTTAAAAATGAAAAACAGTAATAGAAGAAAAAACTACCATAAAAAATGTCCATTTTACCCGGATGAATGTGTACAGATTCAGTGTAATCCCAGTCAAAATTCCCCAGGTTCTTCACAGACTTGGAAAAACAATTTTTTTTTCCTTAAAATCCTATGGCTGTAAGAACACAAAGATTTTAAAACAGCTTTGCTTGATGAAGAAAAGTTTGGAGTAAAAGTTACCAATTACTGTAAAACTATAGCAAGTTTACTGATAGATTAGATCCCAAAGTATCAGACCCAAAGGCTTTCAAAATGAAATATATAATCCTGATGAAAATGCCACTAATAATTAATATAACAAAGGTTGGCAAATGAAATTAATAAGTGAAAAGGTTATCAGAAATGATTTGGCTATGGACATATACTAGTAGGGAGGGAATCTCTCTCTTTAGTTGTATACCCACTGTTGAGCTCACCATACTCCATGAGAAAGCAGCTGCCCACTTGTGATCTCATAGAGATAGTACTAGTTAAACTCAGTAGGTCACCAAACAAGAGGAATACACAACAAACTTGTGCAGAAGATATCTGGGGAGAGCAGAATAAGGGCAGTAGAAAGGTGGGGGTGAGAGTAGCTACTGCGAATAGAATTCATGATGCAAAATTTAAAGTCAGGATGGACGGGAAGGAGAGGGAGGGAGGGAGGGAGGGAGGGAGGAATTTCAGTTTGGAAATGATGATCAAGTTATTTAATCACATATAGTTCTAAGGCAGTAGTATGTATTTACCACTTAATGATGACCATGATTAAAGGAGAAGCCTGGATACATTCTTTTTTTATATAATTTTCTTATGTGTATGAATGTACTGTCTGCATGTAGGTTGGTGCACCCGTGTAGTGCAATGCCATGGAGGTCAGAAGAGGGTGTTGGATTCCCCTGGAACTGGAGTTAAAGATGGTTCTTAGCCGCCATGTGGGTGCTGGGAATCGAACCTGGATCCTCTGCAAGAGCAGTTGGTGCTCTTAACCGATAGGTCATCTCTCCAGCTCCAGCCTGGATACATTCTGAAATGTTCATGCAGTGAAGCTCTTCCTTTTGGATTAGATGTATAATTCAACATGTAAATGAGAGAGCCATTTATGGCCTGGGCAACCAGGAAACTGGAGTAGCCATTGATAAAGATGAAGAAGAGTATGGGTGAAGCAAGACTAATAGGAAGATCAATTTAAATCTGTGATTCTTTAATCCAACCAACTAGAGATGCCAACTACTAGTGCAACACACTAACAATGAAGAAATTGAATGAGATAGACCCTAGTGGTATAAAATGCTCAAAGCTCCTGAAGAGATCTTTGAAAATAATTCTCAGGGTGTTAGCTTTGTAACAGATCTTTAAAATATCATCCAAAATAAAAACAGGAAGTTAGTGAGCTCCAATAACAATATCTTGCAATAAAATTATGAATAAGTGACTATGGAACAGGGTTACAATGAACTAAAAATAGTTTATCTCAATTATACAGAAGAAAGGCAATTAAGACCAAAATAAGAACATTTGAGAAAGGTTGAAGGAGTAAATATGAAAAATTCAAACATTATATAACAACCAGTGTAATTTTAATAGCAAAAAGGTGATAAAATTGAAATAATATAGAAATGTACAGTTCCTCTGTCAACTGAACAAAATGCACATACTGGTTTTCAATCTTTAAAATCAACTTTATAGACAAAGTCTGAAAATTATGGGCTTTCCAAGCTGTTTTCATTTCATTTCTGAATCTTACTCCTTTATGCCACTAAAACTTCTTCTTATCCATGGCATGAGTAGTTACATATTTTTAGCAGTAAATTTTCCTTGTTCCTAGAAATGTAGGTTTGTTACTAAGAAAAAAGCATGCTCATTAATCTAGCCAGTTAAATTTACTCAGAATTTTACTGGACATTTGAGCTCTTGTATTGTGAGAGTCAAATTTCTGCTTCAAAAATATGTCAAACGCAGACATTTCATGGGTACTGCATGAAAGTATAAAACTTCAAGCCTGACATATGTGGGAGGTGATCATATTCAAAGCCAGGACTGGAAGACCTCTCTGGGCTTTCATGTGCCCTTGATCATCTCAGGGTATTCATTAAGCCCAGTCATGACGAAGACTCCTGCTGGGCATTAAAGATGATGCCAGCCACCTTTTCAAGACACAATTCCAGGTTTAGGAACAATTTCTTCAAAATGTTAAGAAATAGGGGCAAATATCTTTGGACTTTTGTTCAAATATTAGATCAGAATGAAAATGGTTAAATAGCAAAATATAGGTTTTTAAAAACAAGATATAATATGCATTTGCCTTAGAGAATGTTACTGTAAAAAGTCATAACATTTCCTAACCTTGAATATATTAAATACGTTTTTTTATATTTGGAGAGAAAATATTTATTGACTATCTGGATTTGCTTATATGCAAATGAGAAACTCAGCTTTCCCAAGACAATTGATATTAATTCCATAGAAATATATTATTCAATGATATGGTCCCAAGACTAGAATACGTCATAAGGCCCTCTATTCTCTTTACAAGGAAAACATAGGGGTCACACTCTAGTCCTTCCCTCGGAGCTCAGCAAACCTGACATCTCTTCTTGTCCCATAGCAACCTCAGCAAGTGGATGACTTATTCCCTGAAACAGTTTATTTTGTTCCAAGATTAGATTTATAGTCCTATTCATTATTTCTTACTTCTTTGATATTAGGGAAATCATTTCAAATTTGTACTTTTTTTGCATTTATGAACCTAACAGCATAGCTAGGGCCTTGATTTCTTTAAAGAATAAAGAAGACATGTAAATATATTACACACTATCAGGCATCCACTGAGTATGAACTCTTTTTCAGTCATAAACTTACTGTACTTTTGACAACCCTAGAACCCAGACCACAGAGACGTTTGAAGGCAAAGAATCTGCTCAGTGTTTCCAAAACTTCACAAGTGCATCATTCTGCCCTGATGGTATGAAAGAGAATACAGAGTGAGTGACTTCCAAAACAGAAATCTGAAAGCAAGTAATGTCAAGCAAGAGGGTAAAGACACACTAAAGAGGAAGACACAAATTTTAACTGGGTTTTATTATGCTATACCTCGACCTGAAAGATGTACCTGTGCCTACGTGTTTCCTATGTGACCTGAGAACTAGTATAGTGGACACAGCATCATGCTAGGACCCAGGATTTCCCAGGCATCATCAGGTCCACGTTCCTAGCCCATTGTTTTCCTACTTCTTGGATCTGGAGACAAACCATTTGAATTTTGTCCTTTATTTTTTAATCTAAAAATGAATTACACCTAATTAGGTTGCTTTAATGAATAAAGACAACAAGGTGAATGAACATTTTTTCTTCCACTCAGCCACCTAGCTGAAGACTTGATGAGAAATTAAAGGTTTGCCAATGGAAGTTAGCTCCTTAACAAGAACATGTGTTGAGCTTGTTCAAGACGAGGTGTGAGGCCAACTGAGCTCAGAATTTCACACTTCTGATCATCTAATGTCCTAGATTTGCCATAATTTTTTAGCAAATAGTAATAATTAAAAATATTTTGTTATTTTTATTTATTTGTGTTAGGTCTGGGCTTCCCAGAATTCCAAGGGACACAAGATGTCCACTTCCTTCAGAGGCTGTCAATCTGCTGACCTCTTCCCCTGTACCTGAGGTCCTGCCCCATGGTTATAAAGGGGTGTGCCTTGGTCGCCATCTTGCCACTGGTTGCTACCCTACCATGTGCCAACAGGTAGTCAACCCTGGCAATTCCTGAAGTAAGTTATGTTCCTGGAGTGACTAAGCCTCATGTGCCTGTCTTTTATCAGGGGATTGTGCCATTATATTATATCATAATGGTGCCATGAACTCAGTTGAGGGTTGAGATGTTTTGGGTGGGGCACTCACCAGATCTCCCCTCAAAAAGAACCTAACATTTTTATTGCAACCCCCTGGGAATTGCCAGAATCGTATTTCTTCAGAGAATCAGCTTCCACATTTCACAATAAGGTACCATATCCATGTATTCTCTCCCATGTGCTCTCTCTCTCTCTCTCTCTCTCTCTCTCTCTCTCCCCCTCCCCCTCTCTCTACTGCTTTCTGCTTCCATCTTTCCTCTCCTCTCCCCTCCCCTTCCCTCCCCTCCTCTCCCCTCCCCTCCCCTCTCCTCTCCTTCACCTTTTAGCCTCCTGTTTTGTTTTGTTTTTCCATTTTCTGCATTGAACTCTCCTGAGAACTGGTGTACCAGGGAGTTCCCAAACCCTGCACTGTCTAGACTGCTGTCTTCCAGGACACTGGAGACAGAACCCTGGCCCATTTTCTTTTTGGTACCTCCCCACCCTGCAAATTCTGGGACACTGGCTTTATGGGCTTGAAGACTCTGTTTCATAGTCCATCTGTCCCCCACAATGGTCACATGGGCCTGTGGACTCTGACAAGCACCCCTGAAATTAGAGTGGACGCATTCTAATCTTCAGAAGGTTCCTCTGAGGCTAAAAGCTTTACTTCCTTCAGACCTCCTTTTCCTCTCTCTCTCTCTCTCTCTCTCTCTCTCTTCCTTACCCTCTCTCAGGGTTTTTTTCCTCCTTTTTTCTTTTATTTACTGTGCCTTTTTCTGCTACTCATTCCAACAGTTCCCATGGTAGCTGCACTAGACCACACCCACTCCTTCCCAGCCTCCATCTTCGCCCACCACGCAGGAATACCTTACTGGAAACTTAACTTTACATCAGAGCTTATAAAAACTGATGCCATGTTCTAATTCTTTTACACTTTATTTAATGGTATATTCTGATCCTTTCACAATTTTGGTTTGGGGGTTTTTATATTGGATTATTATAAAAAAGCAATTGAGATTAAATTAAATACATTTTTATGTCAGAGTAGCTGAGTTTTGTTTTTACTGGTTTTTCATCTGTTTCGAAATAAAATCATTTTTCCATTTTTACTTTTGTATGGGTAGTTAATTTTTTTTTGCTGTTTTGTTTTGTTATATTTTGTTTTATTTTTTACAGGTTACTGCCTAAAATCTTTACATCATCTACTGGCTTTTTAACAAATGCTGTTTTGTTTTTGTTTTTATATTTTTGTTTACAAGACTTTTACCTATTTTTAAGGGATTATTTCAGATTTTTGGCATTTTCCATCTCATTGGTTTTTTTCATAAATCCCATTTTATCCAGAAATCCGTTTTTGTTTCTGCTTCTGGATACAAGCCTCCGTATCTGAGATTAACAAGGTGTGTCCACCACACCTCATCCCAGCTGGCATCCAGATCTTGCCTCAGGCAATAAAATTTCATCTGGCTGCAGCCCCTTAAGGGAGGGACTTTTGATTTTGTTCCACTAACAATAAATTTATTTTCATTAAATTAGCAGGTAAACCCAGTTGGACACAGGAAAGTCACGTGTGTGCCAGATCTGCCCACCCACTGTCACCCTGCACAGGTGTGTACACACACACACACACACACACACACACACAGAGTCTGTGCTGCAAGCACAGTGTAGACACACAGGCTGTTCCCACCTGAGTAAATGTCTTAAACTCTAAATGATTCCATGTAAATGTAACAATTAAAATTAGTGGTTCCACACCCCTGCACAACAATGGACAACTTTAGATTAAGGTACACAGCAGAACAAGGAACTGAGAACTTTCTGTGCCTTGAAATCAAGTTTTTCTGGGCATTGACACTTAGCTATGGGTTTTTAGGAAAAGCAAAAGGGGGGGACTTCCCATTGTTCAGAATTAATGGATACAATTAAGTCATGTGTCTGTCTAACCTGTCTGTGTGTTATAACCATTCTCCCACGTGTCTTTGAAATTCATGTAAAAGTTATGTCCATGTTCTCCTGTGTGTTAATTTCTGTCAAAACAAAGTGGCCATGTCAAAGTTCTTAAGTTTACTTTTGGCATGCATCTTAAACTTTTTCAGATGCATGATTTGAACTCAGGTTCTACACTGGTTTCTATCTAAAGATTTTATGTTATCTATTAGACTGAATTCGATCTCCAAATTATTTTGTTCACCAGTATTCTAACTTCAATTTCTTTTCCAGTTTTTCCTATTTCCAGACCTCTGAAGACCTGATTTTTGACCCACGGAAACTAATAGATTTTTTTTTCCTTTTCTCCTAGTTAACCAGGCTTCTGACAGCTGTGCCACCCTCCTTCTGACCAGATACCAATTTAAAAATCCTTGGATTCATTCATGCTCCGGCACTTAGACAGTGGCACATGGCTTCTCCTAAATACCTATAAACTGCAATCTTTTCCCTCCAATGAAACAGCCTAAATGCTTTTGATACTGTCAGTTACTAAATTGTCTTGGTTTTCTACAGCCTTTGTAGGAGTAAATGTCTCCTAACACCTCATTCTCTAGCTTCTCCCCTGGTGAAACTCTCTTTAATTATTGTATTGTAACTTATGTTGTGGCTAGATATATAATTCTGTTTTCCATCACTTGTTAAAATATTTCAATAAGTTTATAGTTTTAGAACCAATGGTGCAAGACATCAACGACAGCATGATAATGAAACTGTATTTATCATTTCAGCCTTGGCAATGCAATTAATTAGGGCTGTGTGCTTTAAACAATATTTCTAAAGGTATTTTTTTCCAATGTGTGTGACTGTTCAGTACAAACACTAAGATAAAAATCTCTTGTATGAATGTGTGGATAAATGTGTGTATGTATGTGTATGATACTGTTATCAACTATGTAATACAGTTAAAGCATATTAAGGTCTGTGTATGATAGCAATGTATGTGCCTCTGCTCAGTACAACCTTTATTAACTGCCATCACCAAATTTATTTATTAGAACCGTATTTATGAGTGTATGTATGAAGTACTGTTCACTTTTAAGAATCCTATAATGTAGGTATAGCATATACAAGAAATTGTGTTCCACAGCTGGAGATTCTCAGCACTGTGCAGCCTCTGGATAGTCCCCTTGCAGGTACTACACACCCTGTTACAGCCTCAGGTGAAATAGACATATATAAATATTGAGTTGCCCATACATACTAAAAATGTTTTATATATCTTTTATACTTTGCACGTGTTACTTTTAATATTTTTAAGAAAAATTAGGTTTTGCTTCTGGGGACCACATGGGACAGTCTGAATAAAACCAATTTGGGTGAGCTTAAGTATTTCCTGTCTGCTGCAGGTATTTGTGATAATGCCCCCCCTTTCCTTCTCAAAGCTATAATTCAAAATCTGGGGACAAGTCACAGGGTCTTCATTTGAGATAGTCCTAGAAGGTATTACTTTTAGCCTCTTTATTATCTTGGGTTTGTTTCATGGGCTATGGTAAAGCTTTATTTATTTATTTTTTGTCTTTCAGGGTTTAAATCCATTCTACTTTGAGTACCTAAATGGCCTTTATGGACCTTAAAGAACAAATTGTAGGCTTTACTGGATAGGTTTAATGTCAACTTGATACACTTGGGCAATTTACTGGATAAGTTTAATGTCAAATTGATACACATCAACAATTGCCTTCATTGGACTTGCCTGTTCCCATTGTGGGCAATGCCATCCTTGGCCAGATATTTTGATATTGTATACAAGAGGCTGAACATGAGCCAGCAACACAAGCTAGTAAGCAGCATCCTTTCCTAGCCTGTGCTGCAGTTACTACCCCCAGGCTCCTACCATGAGCTTTTACTATTAGTCAGAGTGTTTTGCCATAGCAATTAAGAATTTATTAAGAGTGCTTAAGTCAATGTTTAAGCTTTACTTACATGTTATATAGTAATTAAAATACCAAATTCATTCAACTGATCCTCTTGGAGGTTTAACAACCATACTTAAAGCTCCAATCTGATTTGGCAAGAGGGATTTGAAGGGACAATCTTTTGGCCCTTACCCTCTAAGGTCGACTTAAGTCCTATGGTCCTGCATGGGCACCTTTCTACATGTCCTATGAGAGTGAGTCACCAGTCATCCTGGGCTAGGGAGGTCTTGGGGATTCACTTAAAAGGACTTCATCTGGCCAGTGTCCAGTTGAGGGAGGAAAGTTAACATAGAGGGGAAACTCCTCACACTTCAAAGGGAAGCTCCGGTCAAGCAAGACCTGGCTTTGTCCTCCCACAGATGGAACTGGTAAAAAAGAGCCAGGCACAAGTCCTGAGTGACCGCTAAGGACCAGAACTTCAACTGGTCTTAACACCAAAACTAATTTAATTTATTTGAGCTAACTCTATGGTTTTATTTTATTTTTTTATTTTTATTGATGCTTTGTGTATTTCATACATCATTTTCCAATTCAGTTCAGGCATATATCCCCTTGCCTTCCCCCCACCCCACCCCCTACCCATCCCAGATCATGCATTCTGACGTAACTTTTCTGCATCTTTCTCTGCTTTTTTGTTTTGTTTTGTTTTGTTTTCATTTTTTTAACAAGTGATAATTTGTGAGTACAAGCATCCTTCATGTAAAACCAATTTGCAAGCAGTTGTGCCCAAACCCACATAGCTCATGGGTCCACCATCCAGCAGGGGCGGGGGGGCTTGTATGTTCAATCAAGTTGATCAAATGAGTGTCCAGTCTATATTGTAGTTTCACCATTCACCCCAATTGCAGCCCTTACATTCTATCACACCCCCTCTTCTGCAGATTGTTCCCTAGGCTTAGAAAAAACACCCCCACAGGAAACTATAATCAAAAGATGAGAAAATAAAATAACTTACACCTTATTACTATAGAGATAGATGAGAAGTTAGAAACCTACCATGTCTGTGCTGTGGGGTTAGCACAGCCATTAAAGGTGGAGGCTAAGAACCACAAAATAAAAGGAAACCTACCATGTCATGTTAGAAAATATCTCAAATATAGGTGACAGATTTACTGTGCTATGCTAGAGAATCCCACCTTTTATATTATCATGCTTATGCTGGCTCTCATTCTGGAGTCCTGTGTACTAAAACTTCTGTCCAATTCCTCAGAATAAAGTCCAAGTCCTCTCTCCCTCTGGAAACCCTAGACAGGGACCCTCCAATTGCTAATGCACCCACTAGGCCCCTGTTGGTACTGCAAAGTCTGTGCACTGGTACACTCATACAAGAATCAACCAGCTTGTCTTTTCAGTTGCAGAGAAACTATCCACTAACTACTGGCCACTATCAATCTGGACCAAAAACACCAGGTGCCCAAAGCAGCCAAGATGGGAGACCAGATTCTAACTCTCCAGCTTGACACCCCATTCCCCCAAGACTTCATCCTCCCTCAGCTCTGAAGCAGATACAGAAGAGAGAACAACATCCCATTCCCTTATCATAATCAAAAGGCTGGAATGTTAGGTCTGGGCTTCCCAGAATTCCAAGGGACACAAGATGTCCACTTCTTTCAGAGGGTGTCAATCTCCGACATTTTCCCCTGTACCTGAGGTCCTGCCCCATGGCTATAAAGGGAAGTGCCTCAGTTTTCGTCTTGCTGCTACCCCCACCATATGCCAACAGGTAGTCATTCCTGGCAATTCCTGAAATAAATTATGTTCCTAGAGTGACTAAGCCTCATGTGCTTGTCTTTTGTTGGGGTTTTCACAGTTACAATCTAACAATGTGTATAAGTGTATTGTGTGTATCTAAGGTGGATATATTGATGTCTTGCAATGCAAGGGGGTCAGAAGGGGGTGTCAGACTCCCTGGAACTGGACTTAGAGACAGTTGTTTGCCACCATGTGGGTGCTGGGAATTGAACCAGGGTCCTCTGTAAGAGCAGTCAGTGCTCTTAGCTCTTAACCACTCAGCAATCTCTCTAGCCCCAAATAATACTTACTTAACCCAAGAATTAAAGTGTATGAATTTAAATATCTGTACAACACATCTTCCCATACTTCACTAAGTGTCTGAGGAAATGGTTTTCTGGGTAGCTCAGGATATTCTAAAAATATTTTTAATTGCTATTACAAACCAGTATCAGTAATTTATTAATCTACTTACATTTTTTATATATACTCATCTTCTTGTTCAGGATCTTATAGTGCTCTAAGTTATCTGCCTTCAATCTGTCTGTATGTATATGTATATGTATATGTATATGTATATCACATACAATTATCCAATTTGATTTAGTTAAATATGTGCTGGATTCAGTATACACTATAGAATTAGAAGTGTGAATTTAAAGATATTTTACTTTTCATTTTAATTATTTTCTTCTTTTTCTTCATTACACTGTAATAATATATTCTAGCAAGTCAGGATTCAAGACTCCTGTGTTTGTTTTAAGTAAACTATGGTATTGTCTAATTTTCAGAAAACCAATAACAACACCATGACTTTTAGGCTGGGACACCTGTCCTTATTTCAATCATATAAATCAGTCTATTCCAGAGCATGGCTGTCAGTCACTAACTCTGTGAGATGCTACAAAAATAAAGATGACACAGCCAACATATGATCATTTCCTTTTTGGTGAGGCCATTCATGAAAAGTTCACTGCTTGACAAAGTTCCAGTGACTAATTCAGCTGGTTGAAGTCTGCTTTCCAGGTGACCTTGGTTTTTAATCATTCCTTTTATCATATTAATTCTCTCTCTCTCTTTTTTTTTTTTTTTTGGCCTGCTTGACTAGTGTTCTAGTTTGTCTTCCATTCCTATGACAAAACACTCTGACCGACACCAACTTGGGGAGGAAAGGGTTTATTCAGCTCACATCTCCTGGGTCGTAGTTCATCACTAAGGGAACCCAAGGCAGGAACTCAGGGCAGGAACATGGAAGCAGAAGCTGAAGCACAAGCCATGGAGGAATGCTGCTCACTGGCTTGCTCCCCTTATTCATGCCCAGCCCGCCTTTTTATACAGCACACAACAGGGTGGCACTACTCATTGTGGGCTGGGCCCTCCTACACTGCTCGACCATCAAGACAATACTCCATGGATGTGGCCACAGGCCAATGCAATGGAGCCAATTATCCAACTGAGGCTCCCTCAACCCAGGTGTGTCAAGTAGACACTAAAGCTATCCAGCACAACTAGCAATTGGGGTATCTGCTTCTGCCTCAAGGAGTGGAACTGACACTTTTGCCTTTTCTAGAAATGAGTCCTTTGTGAGAAATAATGACATTGTGTACACAACATAAAACTATGATACAGTAGCAATTAAGAATTCTACAGAAAGTGTGTCATGCACAGATTGGCCATGGAAAGAAAGGAATTCTGATTTCACGGTCAGGTTTAAACTAAAAAGAGGATTGTAGGGCAAAGTGAAACCAAGTCCAGTGAGGCCGTGGATTCTAGTGATCTGACTCAAAGATTAATAGTCCTTAGAAAATCACCTTAGCAGAAAGTGTAAAAACAGAAACTGAGGAAAACAGAAACTGAGGAAAATAATGACCAGAAAAAAAAAACAAGATATGAATCAAGGCTACATCAGCCACAAAATGACTTACAGGTCAAGTGAACAAGGAACTAAAGTAAGAAAAGTAAAGTTCTCTATTGTTAAAGCTTTAAAGCTCACTTTTTACACTGTCCAGCACCTATGTAACCACAAGGCATAAAAAATGAAGTCCTCAGACTTAAAAGTTAATATTAATTTCGCTTTGCTGCAAAACTGCTAACTTGCTTAACTAAATGGCTGCATTATTGTTTTACTTTCTTGCTGTCTGAACTAAATGATTGTACCATTATTGTTTTATTGTTTTGGATGTTAAAACTGATTTCAGGTGTGAATTTTCTGACACATATTTAAGGGGAAGTTGGGTTATTTTTTTTCATCATTAGCTTAGACTTGCATAACCTGTATTAGTCTTAGGGTATATAAAAATAAACATCGGGGCCTGAGGGGCAGAGAAGAGGAAGGCAGAGTGGCAAACCCAAAAGGCTCTCTGCACAGGATCAGAGAAGGCAAATGAATGCTCTCTGTAATCCTTAAGTTAAGAAATCGGCAGAGTGGCAAACCCAAGAGGTCCTGTGCACAGGAGCAGGGAAGAGAGATGTTCCTCAGGTCACGAAAAGAAAGAAATTCTTGTGTCTTATTTGATTACTTTCTTCACTGCCTTTGCAACCACCCACTTCAGGAACTGAACCTGCTGGAGCTGGATTCCAACACCTTTTGGAGACAGAAGTATGTGTTGCTTAATAAAAGATGTGTAAAACCCAGTAAAAAAGAAAGCTGACTACAGTGCATAGGTCAGGGCTCCCCAACCTGAGGCAGAGCAGCCACCATTCATCAGAGCAATATGAATATCCTCCAAACCACCTCATCTATAACAGGAGAAGCTGGGCATAGCCACATGGGCATGGGGCATCTTCCTGAATGTAGACACATCAAAATTAAGGTGAGGCAAATGAAGCACAGCCCTCAAGTCAACTAGATAATGTAGTGGGTTCTGACACAAACAGAGCCTTAGGGCTGAATAAAGCTGTAGGCCTTCACAGAGTAGGGACTGTAAAAATCATAGACATATGAGCTAGCACAGATATGACTCTTTCTTCTTTGTTTTTTTTGAAGCAGGGTCTCCCTGTAGCCCCAACTGGCCTAGAACTCACTCTGTACACCAGGCTGGCCTTGAATTCACAGAGATCCACCTGCCTCTGCTTCCTGAGTGCTGGGATAAAAGGGATGAGCCACCACCCTAGGCTATAGATATGACTCTTATTGTGGAACAGAAACAGATTAAAATCATAAAATTAAAACCGGAACACAAAGGTTTACTAATGAGCTATTGGGTCACACTGGGAAGACTCACAGGCTGCAACAAGCATGTTCTTCACCTGCCCCAAGAAGGTTAGACTCTTGAACTTGTCTTTTAAGAATAGAAACTCAAAGGCGAGGGAAACATGAAGTCATGGAGCCACTGCAAGAGCTCTCTAGCTCACGGTCGCTCTTCTCTGCCTGTCCCAGTTCTGGGAAATAAAGTCACAAGGGAACAAAGGAATTCTGACTCCCCAAATAACCAGAGAATAAACCGTCTCTGCATATTTTCCAAATGTCCCAAGCAAATGTGACCATAAGAACCCTCTAGTATCCCACGATCAGCTGCAGCTGTGGAAGCACCTCATTGTGAATCCCCAAAGTCTGCTATGATGGCCCACACTCTGACTTTCAGGAAAATAGGTTTTATGCACAGCTCTCCAAGAGCACCTCATATGGATTACAGTCGTGCTCACTGCATTTGACTCCCAGAATTTAAACCGTGACTTTAAAATTCATAATATATTCACAAAATGCAATGTGATTTTATTTTCAATAGGCATAATAATGTTAATCATATTTGCATGGTACCATATGCGAGGCACTAAATCGGGGTTTTAATATTCTCATTTAATCCCCATGGCCATCCTGTGTAATATAAAGTGCTATAATCATCCCTTCTGAACAAAGGAGAATCCCAAAGCACAGAGGGTTTAGTTAGTCTCCCAAAGTCACACAGCTCTCAAGTGATGGAAATGGTGATATAGTCCAGGCAGGCCAACAATAAGCCTCCTTGGCCTACACTTGACAAGGAAGACAAAAACTTTATTTTCCAAAAACTAAACACGTAAAGACAAATATCTTAATTTTCTGGGTTGTATGGTTATGTGTGGATTTTAGGGTAGTTCCAAGCCTCCTTATGCCTCTACACAGAGGAGGGCCTGATTGCAATATCCAGTTCCACCAAAGTCTCTCTTCACTTGCACCAAGAGACTAATAACCAAAGCTTACTGAGTACTTACTGTTCATACATCTGTGCGTATATTAAATTGTTTAATTCTCACAACAGTTTCTGAAAAGGTATATTATCCTAAAACAAAAATTATGCAATGAAATGCTATGATATTGGGAAAGTTTGAACAGAAGCTTACCACCTGATAGCATTGTAACAAACACTGACCACCTGACACAGTGTAGTAACACACACTGGTAACCTGTCTTAGCATAGTAACATATGCTGACACCCTGATATGGTAACACAGGCTGGCCACCTCACATATCATAGTAATATATGCTGGCTGTCTGACACAATGTAGTAACACACGCTGGCCAACTGACAGCAAAGTAACACACACTGAACACCTGACTTTGTATAGTAACACACAGAGGCTGGCACGGCATAGTAATACATGCTGACCACCTGACCCAGTAGAGTAACTCACAGGCCACCTCACATATTATAGTAATGCAGGCTGGCCACCCCATCTAGTATAGTAACACACACTGACCACCTGACACAGTATAGTAACACACACTGGTAACCTGATCCAGTACATTTACACATACTGGCTACCTCACATAACATAGTAACACATACTTGCCACCTGACATAGTCACACACTGTCCACTTAATAGAGTATAATAACATGCATTTGTCACTTTACATGCCTTGGCCATTGTGATGGCTAATCTTGGTTGTCAACTTGACTGGATCTGGAATTAACTGAAATGAGAGAACTTTCTTGATTGGATTATTTGAAGCTGGAAGACCTACTGAAAAGTGGCTGTTACCTTCGGATGGCAGCCTACATTAAAGGCCATGGCAGAAGGGAGATTTCGATTTTTGCCTGCTTGCCTTCTCACTGGTGAGTTCATCTTGTGGCTGAGACATTCCTCTGCTGATAGTAGAACCAACTTCTTCAGATTTCATCATAGACTGATGTAGGCGAAGGTAGGCCACTTGTGGCTGCACTGTCTTAAATTGCTTGCCTGCTCATCTGCACCTGACCCCGTCCCCTAGGTGAGAACAGGTCCTGATCCTGTCTCACATGAGACAAGCTCGTGATGCAGGGCTCCAGATGTTTACAGCACGTGATGCAGGGAGTCTGGGAGTGGGCCCTAAGAGGTGACATCATTCTGTCTATATAAGTGAGGTACTGTATACAATAAAGTGGATCTTCATTACCACCTGACAAGATCTTGGAGTCAGTTAATTGATGTGTGATTCAGGTGCTGGCTAATTGTGGATCAGTCAGATCTGCTATTGGAGTTTCAGCTAGTTCAATAGCTTAAGGGGACATCACCCACTAAGCCGGATGTAAAGCTCTGTGGACAGTCAATCCCTTAGCTTGGGTGAAGGCTACATAGCAAGGGTCTTGAGCAAGGAGTAACCAACCCTTAGACTGGGTTCAGCTTCCAGTGGAGCCCTGTGGAGTCACCAACTTTGAGAATAGCTACCAGCTTTCACTGCAGTATTAATCAGCTACAGGGGGCGAAACGAGCCACCCACATCACCAGCAGCACTGGATAACTGGTGCCTCCATCAGCGGTAACCCATGACAGCCTAGTAGATCTTCGGGAATCCTTCAGGCCTTCAGTGCCAGATTGGGACTACTGAGACATCCAGCCTTGTGGACTGAGCAACTACCAGATTCTCAGCCTCTCCAGAGTGGCACTGTCATTGTTGAACTACCCAGACTCTATCCTGTAAGCCAATCTAATAAATTTATATATGTGTGTATGATATAGATATATATTCATAATAATATATATCTACTTTATAACTTCTGTTTCTTCAGAGAGCCCTAATACAGACATACACATGAACTTCAAAACACATTACAGCATAATTATTATGATGTAGAGCTGCTGTGACTGATTAAAGCTGCTGCCTTAATAAAGAGCAAGTATCAATATTTCCAGCAGTGCTTTAAGACAACATACATTAATAAAATGTCACGATTCAGAAATCTCTGGGAGGAAACTAGAGAGATGGCTCAGCTGTTAAGAGCACTGGTTTATTTTGCAGAGGACTCAGGTTTGATTCCCAGCACCCACATGGTGGCTAACAACCATCCATAACTCCAATTCCGGGGGATCCAACACCCCCTTCTGACCTCCACAGACATTGCACATCAGGGGTGCACTTGCGCACATGCAGGCAATACACTCATATACATAAAATAAAAGTAATAAATAAAACATTAAAAAAAGAAATGTCTGGTAGGCAACTCTGTGACACAAAGTGAAACAGGGTTTCCATGTAGGCAGACCAGATCAGACCAGTTTAACTTTTCAGTAACTGTGTCATCTTGGGGCAAGTTCCTCACCCACTCTGTGCCTTGGTTTCTTTAGCTATAAATTGAGGATAACAGAAATAAATGCTTGCCTTTATGGGGTTGTAAAATGGAGCTAATAATAATTTTTGGAGTTAATGATAATCAAGCTTTAGTGAAATGAAACATTTAGTATACTGGGAGAAAAGTTTGACTAATACTCAGAGAAAGTACACTCTTTTTATGCTCACCGCTAGTCATAGAGTGTGGTTCCACTGCGTAAATCAAGTTATCTTCTGATTTTCTCCTTGCAGAAATTTCTCCTTACAAATAATCCAATCAAGCCATGAGAGGCAGTAGTAACATTTGGTAAAAGAAAATCTGGAGTTGGAGTGAAGGTCAGTGGCAGGGTGCTTCCTAACATGGAGAGGGCTGAGTTTAATACCTAGCAAAAGAGAGAGAGAGAGAGAGAGAGAGAGAGAGAGAGAGAGAGAGAGAGAGAGAGAAATAAAACCACACAATTTAATGTAATAGCTTTATTTTCAAGGTTCATGAAAAGGCATCTGGCTTGCTTTGTTGCTCTTTCAGTCATATCCCGTCATCAATGATCTAAAATGGAAAACTTCCTAAGGTATTACTTTTAATAAGTCATTACTAAGCATTATGACACAGCCTAGAAATACAAATGCACTTTAAAGAAAGGTGAGTTTTCTGATAAATTATGTTAATTTGTTTCACTGTGAACAAAGGAATGCCTGATTGTTTGCAGATTCATAGCCTAATAGCTTCTTCAGTTTCAACATTGGAAAAGGAATTACACTTGAAAACATATGGTCATTCTAGAACTTTATTACTAGCTCTGATATATCCTGACAATAAATAAGTATGAATCAGAAAAAGCATACTGCTGTTCTCAACTTCTCATGTCACATGAACAGTGCAGTCCTTGTACCCCAGCACTGTGCTGTAAACAAGCCTATTCCTGACTCTGTTTCCCTGCCCAGCAGAAGCTCAGATAGAATTGCTCAATCTTACAATCAGTTGCTTTGAGAAATACCATAATTAATCCTAGACTGACCCAGTCCATACATGAGGACAAAACATATACTGACACCATGGTTTACAACAGAATTTAGAGTCAGAAACATGAATAAAATCCCTTTGCTAAAGTACAGCTATGTAACAGCTGTTAAAAATCAGCATTGTAACAAAAAAAAAAAAATAAAAAGAAAAAAAAAGTCGCATTGTTAGTGGGGCTGGAGAAGGCCTAAGCGTTAAGAGACACGACTCTCTTGCAGAGGACCCGGGTTCGACCCAGCACCCACATGGCGGCTAAGAACCGTCTGTAACTCCAATTCCAGGAGAACTCCAGTTCCAGGGGAATCCAGACCCCTTCTGACCTCCGCGGCATGTGCACGACACGGGTGCACAGACTGCATGCAGACAGTACTTTCATACCACATACAAAAAAAAAAAAAAAATCAGCATTGTAACAAAAAAAAATAAAAGAAAAGAAAAAAAAGTCTGCATTGTAGGGGCTGGAGAGATGGCTCAGTGATTAAGAGTACTGGCAGCTCTTGTAGAGGACCAATGTTCAGTTCCCAGCACCCACATGGCAGCTAACAACCACCCATAACTCCAGTTCCAGGGAATTAGATGTTGTCTTCTGACTTCTACGGGCATTACATGATATGGGTGCACTTATATACATGCAGGCAAAACATTTTTACACATAAAATGAAAATAAATAATTTAAAAAATGAGCACTGTAGTTCAAATTAGCACATTAAAGTAGTCAGAAGCATTAGGATTAGCTAGTCACCTCTCAGAAGCATTAGGATTAGCTAGTCACCTCTCAGAACACCCCTTTCATAGACTTCATTTGGAATTTGTCTAAACAAAAGTGCTTTTAAAAGGGGGAGGATCAAAGAGGTGGATGATAACCTGTGCTTTTTCTTTAAAAGGGCTTATCTATATATTTCTTCTAGCAAATATTTTCACTGATTTACCCACTTACTCTTTTTTTTTTTTTTTTTTTTTTTTGGTCTTTTTGAGACAGGCTATCTCTGTAACCTGTGCTGACCTGGAACTTACTATGTAGACAAGGCTGGCCTTGAACTCACAGAGATCTGCTTGCCTCTGCGTCCCAAGTGCTGGGATTAAAGGTGTATGCCACCACGCCTAGCAGTCAGTTATTCATTTTTTTATATTAAAGCCCACTCCTCCTTAGTGATGAGATTATTAATAGACAAATGATAAAAATCAAAACTAAGTAAAAAATAATACATCCCATTCCAGAAATATCACAGGGTTAATATAATTGAACCATAGACCCAGTATTAGGCTGCCCAATGCTCTAACCAAGAAATGAAAAGTTCTCTAGAAATTAAGCTAAAGAAATTGACATAATACATTCAGGGACTGGCAAAATGGCTCAGTGGGTAAAGGTACTTGCCACCAAGCCTGACAACCTAGGTTTTAACCTCAGAACATATTGGGTGGAAATAGATAATAGACGGTTGCAAGTTGCTCTCTAACCTCCTCAAGATCACCATGGTATGCATGCATAGACTCATAAATACATAAATAAATGAACAAAACCAGATAAACTTCAGTGCTCATTCAGACTCCACACGTGAATGTATTTCCATAAGTGAATGGTGACTGAAGATTCACAGACTGAAGCCGCATCAGTATTTCATGTACACATCACATGGCGAGCCATGTCCTGTAACTCTCTCCCTTGCCCTCTAAACTCTCCAGAAGAAAGTCTGTCAGGATGGTATTTTAGTGCAAAAAATATAGTCAATAGTTCTGCTTTAAAGCAAAGAAGTCAATCAGTACTATGTAACGGCCCTCATATTACAGACAATCATTCTTGCTTTGATTTTAAAAAAATAAAGGTACATTTTAAAATGTAGACTTACTATAAAATCAGAGCCATCAACTTGAACCTGCATTTGTGAGTCGTTTGTTTTCATGTTGTTTGTTAAAGGTATAAAGTGCTCATTTGTGGATGCTAGTATCAAATCTCCCAACTGAAAGGCAAGCTGAGCAATGTTATTGTTATATTTCTTTCTATCTGAAAGCAACTGTGATGTTATAAGGTGATTCTCTTAATGAGCCCTAGAATTAACTTACCACTTACTTTCAGACATGGTAATTAATGTATATGGGTGGAAGGTATATATTCATATTTTAGAGTAATATAAAATTAAAGGGAAAAATGTGAACTCCTAAACATAATATTGGAGTTAACATACAGTTTATTCCTGGAGGACATGATTTTGTTATATATGGGACATTTATATAGGCATATTTTGGAGCAATACAATTGGGAGGGAACTGCAACAACATAAGGACTGGTTCAAAGAACTGACTGATATAGTTAAATTCTGCCCAAAACAATAAACCTTTGCAGAGAAAAACTTTAAAAAGACTGAGAGAAAGTCGCAGTACATATACGGCAAAATGCATGATCTGGGGGTGGGGTGGAGGAAGGGATAGGGGTATATGTCTAAATTGAACTGAAAAATGTCTGAAATACACAAAACATCAATAAAAGTATTATATAAAAATAAATTGCAATTTTAGAAGTATATTTGTGTCTAAGTAAAAGTTAGGAAAAAGCTTGTAAAAGAATGAAATGGTAATGATGTTTACATTGTAAGGAGAGGGGGAAGGAAGAATTTAGAATGCATTAAGATCCTCCTTGGACTTGCCTTGATCTCTAGAACTTACATGTGTCACCTAGTTTCTTCTGCACTATAGTGTTATCCTGGAGAGACTATCATTACCTTGCTTTATTGATAAGGTACCTAGGGTTCAATGAGTCAGTCACTGTACACAAGACCACAGAACCAGCAGAAGAGTATGACTCCATAAAACCCATTTCATAGACCCTGTTGTTCCTAAAGCACCACTCCAAAGAGCAGCACACAGTGGGGAATGTTAGGCTCCTTTTTTTTAAGTGTGGAAAATTAAGCTTTAGAAAGCCATGCTAGCTTTCGAGTGCAACCCAGTGCCAGAACAACAACTCCAGATCTTTCTACTGCATGGCGTTTGATCTGTCTAAACCAGTACAATGTGAAATATTGATTTCATTGATAGAGGGTCTGAAGACAGAGCTTAAGTAAATAAATAACAAAATGCCTTTTCTTCCTTTTCATTTTTATTCTTTTTGGTTCATGGAAAAATACAGTGTATGTTTATTTGTGGATTTGACTATTGTACTAAAAATACAAAGGAATATAATTAAAATAAAGCAAAAACACAAAAAATAGACTAAAAATATACTATTTTTCACAAGGGAAAACCACAGGTTTCTATGTTGCATTCCCTAGAGCTAGTGAATATACTTCTAATGAGCTTTGAGTAATCACATAAATTGAAAACCTAACCTTGTAATGCCTGATAGTGATCTAAACTACTTAGCTATGTTTTATATTATAACAGAAGACAGTGGTTTGTTCATGAAATGTAACAAAATATCATGTGTTGCTCATACTTTGGCCTTAGGCTTACATGTGTTGAAACCATAATCCCCAATGTATTTCAGAATATGTTTGGACAACCAAACTTACTGTATTAAAATGACCAAAAGGAAAATGTTTTTAATGGAATACCATTAAAATACAAATTGCTAAAAGTTAAATGTTAAGTATCGCCTGGAGTGTACAAAGAAGATTTAAAATATAGTGTTCATTTTTGAACTTAAAAATGAAAAAGTAATATTCAAGAACCATATAGGAAAGCTGTAAATTAGCTATATTCTGATCTATTTCATACACTGGTTCTATGTAATGTAGAAGAAATAAGATCCTACACCCCAATGAAAGAATGCTTGATACCAAGAACTTCAAAGTGGTAGGGACTCCCTGAATTGCTAAAGTAGGGAAACTTTCTCAGAGTACACAGAAGTCATGGAAACATATGAAAACACAGATTAAAGGACTTCAGGTCAAAACGTCTGAAATCTACTGGGCAACATTCAAGGCTGTCATTCAGGCCCTAAGTTACCCTAGCATTCCACTGTGATGTTAACAATAGCAACAGCAGGACAAGGTGAAAACCACATTTGAGGCCCAGTTCGGTCATTCCCTGGATCGAGGACCCAGGAAAATCTCCCGTTCCTCTGGGCTGTGGTTCTCTTACCTCTGAAATGGAAATAACACTACCTGACAGGGACTATGAGAATTAAATGAGATGCTTTGTGTAAAAGGATTTAAAAGTTTCCCACACCTAGTAAGCACTCAGCACATGTTAACTACAACTGTTGCTAGTGCTACTATTATTTTCATCGTCGAAATTTTATTCATGATGCTTGTATCCTTAGACCCTACCATGGTGCTAGAAACACTGAGGGCTCAATAAATGCTTATTAAATGAAATGAGATCTGTGGCGAAGAGTGTGGTCTTGTATTGTTCCACTTAATTATAAAAGCAATGTTTAAAGTGGCATTTAACCAAACTCAAGAAAATATTAAGTTGGCCACAAAATAAGACTAGGAAATGCTAGATTAGGTAAAATCAGTACTTTCTCCTTTGCAGTCTTCTCAGAGCATTTAAGTAGCCAGGTTAAAAAAAAAAAGAAGAAGAAGGTCGGACTGGAGAGATGTACCTGCTGCTTGTTTAAGGTGGTAACTTTCTTTAAGATTTTCTCAAGGGGCTGGAGAGATGGCTCAGCGGTTAAGAGCGCCAACTGCTCTTGCAAGAGGGCCTGGGTCCCCAGCACCCACATGGCGGCTGAGAACTGTCTTTAACTCCAGTTCCAGGGGAATCTGACACCCTCTTCTGACCTCCGCGGCATTGCATGACACAGGTATACAAGCCTACATGCAGACAGTACATTCATACAAATAAATAAATAAATAATTTTTTTAAAAAAGAAGGTCTAAAGTATGGTCCATAAGATTTCTGGAACTTGTTGTAGTTTCCTCATCCTCATACAAGATGTAAGATTTTGCAACATGATCTCTGAAATCTCTAACTTTTGAGAGGTTCAAATTCTAGGCATTTTTCAGAAATTGTTATACATTGTACATAAATAAAAAAAATCAATGTTTATTCATTCTTGAATCAAAAGAAATTAAATCTTTTTCCATTTTCCCTTTCCCAAGCCCACCCAAAAAGAACTCAATCTTTGATATTTTATCATGCATGTAATTTAATCCTTTAATTTAAAATAGATGAAGTGCATCTTGAATTTATTTCTAAGTCATTTCTAATTTAACATGACTTCTTACACACATACCTTGGTTGACATTCAATATAAAGTGGCAAATCTTATATGCTTCATGATAAAGGCTTGAACATGGGAAGTTTAAGAGCAATTTTTTAAAATATTACTTTTAAATAGTTTTCTCATTTATGCAAAATATTACTCAAACTTCATCCTCAAATCTCTGATGTTTTCTTTATGTGAAAAGTAGCATCAGATCCTCTGCTCTGTCTCTCTCCACATCCTTTCCTTACAGCAAGCACTGTGGCTCAGACACCTCGTTAGCAAATCGAAGCTATCCCTCAGCCATGTCTTCTCTCTGAACTCAAAACCCATATCTTCATCCTTTTATTGTGTTGTATACGCAGGGTCACTTCAAATTTGACATAGTCAAATTAAAGCTTCTGATTGTGACAGGAACCTTTATTTTCCCGCCATGTCAGTGTCATCTCCATTTAAAGTGTCCCTCATTCTTGTTCCATCCATTTAGTGGCAAAGTTTATGGAACTAGAAGCTGTTATGCTAAGTGAAGTAGCACAGTCTCAGAAAGAAAGACCGAGAAAAAGATGCAAGACAGGATTTAACATGTATGACAGACAGAATGTTGAGTTCTGAAAAGGCCCCTAAAACCTGGGCTACATGGTAACTTCCCCACCAGCCTAAGCTACATAATGAGAATCTGTCTTAAAACCATGAGTGTGTGATATATGTCAGTGGTATGTTATTTGCCTAGCACATGCATGGCCCTGAGTTCAATCCTCAGAAACACACACACACACACACACACACACACACACACACCATGCACACGCACTCCTCTGAAGCACACACCTATCATTTCATTTCTCACCCTCTCCTGCCTGCCATGTCACCTTATCTGTGGCAAACACATGGGCATTTTATTCCTCACCTTCCTCACTGCCAGTCAAAGCCTATCCTACCTCTTGGTGGTACGTTTATTCCTTCTTCTTTCTTTCCCTACACAAATAATGTTTTCTTTCCTTTATTAATGCCTTTATATGCTGCAAATCCTCTAGACTAAGTTCATCACCATTGTAACGTTTCACTCTTCTCCATTTCCTAGTGCTTCTACACACAGTATATAGTAGTATTGGTTAATGTTTGTTGAATGTTGAAAAACCAATAGGTCTGTAGCTTAGGTATAGAACATTTGCTAAAGCTGGGCATGGTGGCTCTGTGAGTTCAAGGCCAGCCTAGTTTACGTAGCAAGTCCAGGCCAGCTAGGACTAACGGGAGAGACCCTGTCTCAAAAAGACCAAAATAATAAATAAATAAATAAATAAATAAATAAATAAATAAATTTGCCCAGAGTACATTAAACCATGAATGAGTCCTAGCACTAAAATTAATTAATTACTAATTAATTCATGAAATTCTTTAAGCTCTAAAATTAGTGATTGTAGAAAAGTCAATGTTAACCATAAGTAATATCTATACCTATATATCTATCTATCTATCTATCTATATATATATATATATATGCCAAATCTAATTCTCATGGTGTGAAATACAAAGATTGGAAGGAAGGTTTGGTAATTTTATTCTTGTTTCCATTTAGTCTGAACAAGACATGCACATTAGTATCATTGAATCATTATCATTAAAATATCATTAAAACATTTCACACAGTGAGAAGACGTGGCTATGAAGGAAAAGAATGAGTTCCTTTCCTTTGCTCATTCAGATTTAGCTTAAAATGGCTGGAACAAAGGAGGCAGTGGTTTTCTTCTTCATCATCTTAATAAAGCGGCAGAGGTTATGCTACCCCTGAGAATATCTGCCCCTTTGTTGATAAAAGCTGGAAGTGCTGCAGGATAACCTTTTTCTCTGCCCAGAAAAGGACTCACAACCCCTAACACCTGGCATTCCAGGTCAGTAAACTCACTGGCTTGGGGGAAGTGGTCCATCAAAGCCAAGTGCCTGAACTGGGGTCAGCTCGCTAACCTCCTGTCCTCGCCTGCTCCCGGGTGCTCTGCTCTGCTCTTCCCCCTCTGAGTGAAGTGTCAGTGAACCTCTCAGGCACACCAGTTCGCAGGAAGTTGGGAGAGTCAAAGGTGAAGAGTGTGATAATTTCTTAGAAAAAGACATTTAACTCACTTGTACTTGGTATTACAGCTACAGAAGAGCATCCTGGACTGGTGGCTATACCATGCTTTCTGACTCCCTCCTCCTCTGGGTGAAGAAGGGAACACAGGGGTGGAAGTGTCCAATGAGCACTTCCCCTCAGATTGAATGAAAGCAGTTTTCCCCAAGGAATGGTTTGGTCTATATTCTGGTAAACTCCCTCAGCTCAGTATATCACATGTATTTTATGAAGGGTAGCACTGGAAGAACAGAAATAATGACATTCTTTCACATTGTTTTTTGTCTTTTGGAGACAGGGTCTCCCTGTAGCCCCAGCTGTCCTGGCACTCACTCTGTAGATCAGGCTGGCCTTGAACTCACAAAGATCCACCTGTCTCTGCCTCCCAAGTGCTAGGATTAAAGGCATGCGCCACCACGCCCAGCCCCCATACAATACATCTAAATCATATTTAGACACCCCCTCCCCTCATCTGCACCCCTGCATAGCCTGCCCACAGGATTTCATGCATTCTGTCATATATATTAAGGCCTATCAAATCAAGTTTGCATTCCCATATGTCCCTCAGTGTGGGTTCATCCACTAGAAACTGGTTATCATTCCCTCAAAGAAGATCAACAGTTGGCACAATCGCTAAAGGTTCATGTTCACAACCAAAATGAGACGGGATATTATTTTTTAAATATTTATACCTTCAAAGTTGAGAATGACCATAAGTGAAAATTTACCTAATTCTTCATAGAAAGTACATTCTTCAGAGCTGAGAATTCTTTTCCCATCAAACCTATTCATGCTTAAAATGCCAGTTCCCTCACTACCAAATCCCAGCATTGCTGCAGCTCTGAAAAGAATCTGGGAAAGTCCCACCATTTGGAATCAAGAGGACAAAACCCTCAAACAATTATCCTGTTAAGAGTGTTGGGACAGCTATAAAGAAGGGCTGGAAAGGGATGACTGTTCTTAAAGAAGAGACAATGTTTCTGGAGAGAGTAGATGCAAAAAGTATAAAAACAAATATCCTAAAAGGGAAGAAAACAGTTCGGATTAGTCTTTTAAGGCTGGATAACCTATAAAGCAAAAAGGTTTATTTCACTCAAAGTCTGGAGGCTGACAGCCCAAGCTACATGGCTCCAGCTCAGACAAGGAGGTCCCTGAGATCTATTATGTCACAGCAAATGGATCCTGGTGGGGTTCTATGTGTTACAGAGAGAAACAGTGAAGAGAAACAGAAAATGCTAGCCTGGATCTTTTGTAACCATACTCTCATGAAAATAATAAGAGGTGCATCAATTCCTTCCAATGGTAGCACCCTCAAGGGCCTAATTCCTCCCACTAGACCTGCCTCGTAAAGATTTCAAGCTACAATTCCTTCCAAGGGTAACACTCACAATGACCTAATTACTTTCCAGTAGACCTTCCTCTTAAAGGGTCCACACTACCTTCCAACATTGCCAGGGAAAGGACAACCAAACACTCAACATCTGAAAGCTTTAGGGACACATTCAAGCCAATCCAAGGCAGTTCTAACTTCTCACAAAATACTAGAACTTCCTATTATTTAGAGAATCAGATTTGGGGAGTTATTTTCCCCTATGGTTTCAGTACATCTACAGGCATAATTTAAGGATAAAACTGTAATGTAGCCTATATGACAATAGACAAGTTTGGAGAAGGAATGGCAACATACTTTACTTAGCAAAGTTCAGTTAAGACTATTAAAAGTGAGAGGCAATGTTTAAAATCTCAAGCAAGGGGCTGGAGAGATGGCCTAGCGGTTAAGAGCGCCGACCGCTCTTACAGAGGACCCGGGTTCGATCCCCACCACCCACATGGCGGCCGAGAACCATCTGAAACTCCAATTCCAGGAGAACTCCAGTTCCAGGGGAATCCGACACCCTCTTCTGACCTCCGCGGCATTGCACGACACGAGTGCACAAACTTGCATGCAGACAGTACATTCATACACATACAGAAATAAATAAAGTTAATAAAATTAAAAAAAAAAATCTCAAGCAAGGCTCTGGGTGTAGCTTGGTCGGTCGGTAGAGTGCTTCTCTAGCACACATGAATGAAAGGCTTCTCCACCTATGCAACAAACCAGATTAGCCCAATTAAAATATAAAAGCAGGCTTTAATGTGAAAAGATCTCTTGGGAGAGTTCACCAACTTCACAGGTCAGGTCAGTGAAGTCATGCCCCTGAGCTGGGGTAGTGGCTTTTTAAAGGGGAAGGGAGAGGAAGGGGAATGCTGGGAAGGTACAGGGGTATTGTCCTAATAGGTGGGTTTTAGGGCCCTATAGGTGGGTCTTAGATCCAGTGGTCATTTTGGAACCTGGAACTAGGTGTTGACTTTGGTTGGTATCTTGTACCAGGTTTGTAAGCAGGGGCTCCTGGCCAAGGGGAAGGGCAGGGACCTCCCTGTCCATGCCATTTTGGCATTTGTCCCAGACCTCTGGACTAACATTCTGACCTCTTTGGGTGTAGGGGCACTGACTCAAATAGGACAATACCCCTGTACTTTGCCAGCATGTCACCACTTTGCCTCCCTTCCCCTTTAAAAAGCCACTACCCCAGCTCGGGGGGTGTGACTTCACTGACCTGGCATGTGAGGTCAGTGAACTCTCCCAGGAGCAATCTTTTCCTATTAAACACTGCTTTTATATTTTTATTGGGCTAATCTGGTTTATTGTGGCAGTGGAAAAGCCTTTCAGATGTTGCCGAAACCCGGGAGGAGGTGAGATCTCTGCCCAGAGGCCTGGGGTCCCCTCCTCTCTTTTCCTCTATCCTGGCTTCCGCCTGAACTATATAGGCTTTCATTTCAGGGGGGGTAAGTTCTCTTTCTCTTTAACTGTGACGGTAAGGGTGTCTGTTACAAAATCTGTCTAAATTGGGACTGTCTCAGACCATGCCCTAACAAATGGTCTGAACTCTCCGTCATTCAGGGATTCTGGGAATTGAGCTCCTGCCCTCCTCCCTCTGTGGCTCCACAGCTCTGGTCAAGGATCTCTAACCCACACTTCCACCTAGAGGGACTGGCCTGAGCCTTCAGTCCTGACTGAAGGGCCTGAAACTTTGACTTCCCCTTTCCAACCTCTGCCAGTTCTATTTCTGAGCTGCCTGAAGCTCTCTGGCTTCTCCTCCCCAATCACTTCCCATTTCTCCACAGGAGCCCAAGGCCTCCCCTTCCCCTTGACTCCGCCTCTGTTTCTGCCCTGGCTCCTCCTCCTCCACCTTCAATGGCTCAGGTCAAAGATCTCTAATCCACACTCCCACCTGGAAGGACTGCCCTGAGCCTTCAGCCCCGGCTGATCTGCCTGAAACTCTCCCCAAAAGAAAGACAAAAAAAAGTGAGACAGAGAGATAAAAAGACAGAGTAAAACACAAAAGACAAAAAGAAATTAAAACAGAGAGACAAAGAAACAGAGTAAGACCCAAAAAGAAACAGAAAAATAACACGACATGTCAGCCACTGTCCAAAACACTGAAATAATCAATGTAAAAATTACATACAATCAGGCTGGAGAGATAGCCTAGTGGTTAAGAGCACCGACGCTCTTGCAGAGGACCCGGGTTCGATCCCCAGCACCCACATGGCGGCTAAGAACCGTCTGTAACTCCAATTCCAGGAGAACTCCAGTTCCAGGGGAATCCGAGACCCTCTTCTGACCTCCGCGGCATTGCACGACATGGGTGCACAGACCTGCATGCAGACAATACATTCATACACATACAAAAATAAATNTTTAATGCATCCCCAATCAAAATCCCCAAGGATTTCTTCACAGGCTTGGAACCCCAAGTTCTTAAATTCAATTGGAGAAACAAAAGACCCCGCATAGCCAACTCAAATCCTTGAGTGAAAAAGGCTACACAGGGGGGATCTCTAAACCATACTTCAAACTATACTAAAGGTCTATAGTCATAAAAACAGGTCCTTGTATGCAAAGTCACAAAACAGACCTGTTGACACAATGGAACAAAACTGAAGAATCCAAACTTGAGCAAGTACAATTTCAGCCATCTCATAATTTACAAGGGGGGCAGAGAAAACCACATGGAGAAAAGACGATAGAAACATCTTTCAAGAGCATTGTGTTGGGCAAAAACTGAATAGCTACTTGTATAAGAATAAAAATAACCCCTACCTCTCTCCCTGTACAAAAAAGTCAACTCCAGATGGAATTAAAGACCTCAACATGAAAACCAACCCCCAAACGCGTGAATGTGTATATAAGAAAAAGTTGGCAGTAGAATACAAGACATAGGCGTTAGAAAAGACTTCTAAATCAGACAGACACTGCACAAGAATTAGGGTCGACAATCGACAAATGGAACCGGTCATCGAAACTAAAGTTTCTGGACATCAAAAGAAACAAGCAAGAAGTGAAGATAAATCCCACAAAGTGGGAGGAAACCTATCACGTGCAGAACATCTTACAAAAGGCATTGGATTTCCATAATATATAGAACTGACTCAAAAACAAAGAAAAAAAAGAAAACAAACTACCCCGATCAATATAATGTAGCACAGGAACTTAACATAGATTTCACAAGTGAGGAATAGAGATGTCTGAGAAACACCTCAAGAACTGCACAACATCACAGCTAATATTTTAGGGAAATGCAAATCAAAAACCACTTTAAGGAGATATCATCTTACTCAGTAAGACTGGCTAGATCAAGAAAACAAAATGATACCAAGTGCGGGAGAGGTTGTGGGAAAAGGGAACACTCATCACTGCTGGTGGGAATGTAAACTGCTAAACCTCCACTATGGAAAGGCAGTGTGAGAACCCTTGGAAGACTTGTGAATGAACGTGCCACCCGAACCAGCCCATACCAACTCCTGGTGCATGTACCTCTGCAAGACTTACCCACCAAGCAGAGATAAATGCACGGCCATAATTATTTCAGCTCCGCTTCAATTCACCATAGCAAAAATCTGGAACCAACCGAAATGCCCCTCAACTGACGAATGGATAGAGAAGATGTGTGGTACAGCTACACAATGAGTTCTATGCGCATAAGAGACGACATCACACGAGCTTGCAGTAAAATTGCTGTAGCTAGAGACATCATTCGTAGATTGAAGTAACACAGTCCCAGAGAATCAAACGATGAATGGTATCCTAATCTGTGGATGCTATGCCAATTACCCAGGTGTAGTATTTCTTGTTGTAGGTCCCCCTGGGCGCTTCTGTACCAAAGAATTTTGACGTAATGCTTTTTGGAAACAACAACAGAAAATACTTCATCAAAGAACTGACTTAAACTGTGAACTTCTGCGCAAAACAGTCCAACGACGTCCCCCATGGAAAATCTTTATAAATACTAGAGATTGAAATCATTTTTGATGTTCGAATTGTCAGAGCTCTGAGGTGTTTTGTTGAATTGATCTTGAACACGGTTCTCTATATTTTTTTTACAACTCCCTCCCTCCCTTCCGCCACTACGACTCTTCTCATGATATGTCTAACAGTGCTTTTCCCTCTCCAAAGTACACTGTATTTCGGGTATTTTTCTCTCTTTGCCCTTTATTCTACTTTACAGGTATTTGATCTCATTTTCCACCACGATCGTTTGTGTTCCTGTCCCTCACCATTGTATGTTGTGTCTTTGCCATCCTCCTCCTCAAGTCTAGGTGTCCTCATACCATCCTCCAGTAACCCCAAACTCCAATACTTTTCATGTTTTAGACACTAAATTATCTTTATTTTGTACTGCCTCAGTAGGGACAAATGTCTCCTGTCACTCCATCCTTTAACTTTTCCCTTTATAAACTTTATAAATTTTCCTTGATGAACTGAACATATTTTTCACTATACAAATATATTTGGAAAAACATTAAAGTAACAATAAAGGGACCTGAGCAGGAAAGAACCAAATTATCAAGAAGTAGGTAAAGTAAAGTGCAACAGTGGGGGAATTACATTACCAGACTTCAAGCTATATTACAGGGCTATAGTCATAAAGACAGTGTGGTACTGGCAAAAAAATGGAACCATTGACCAATGGAACAAAATTGAAGACACAAACTTGAGCTCATATAACTTCAGCCACCTCATATTTGACAAGGGGGCAAAAAAAAAACTCAATGGAGGAAAGATAGCATCTTCAACAAATGGTGTTGGCAAAACTGGATCACCATTTGCAGAAGAACAAAAATTAAACCCCTACCTCTCACCCTGTACAAAAAAACTCCAAGTGGATCAAAGATCTCAACCTAAAGCCGTGAAACCTAAGGTGATAGAAGAAAAAGTTGGCAGCAACTACAAGACATAGGTCATAGGTGTAGGAAAGGACTTTCTAAATCAAACAGCAGCTGCACAGGAAATAAGGACAACAGCTGATGAATGGGACCTCATAAAACTCAAAAACTTTTGTACAGCAAAAGAAACAATCAAGGAAGTGAAGAGAAAACCCACAGAGTGGGAGGAAACCTTCACCACGGATACATCAGACAAAGCATTAACATCCAGACTATATAAGCTACTTAAAAAGCAAAGAAGTAAGAAAACAAGTGACCTACTCAAAAGATGGAGTAAAGAGCTGAACGGAGACTTCACCAGTAAGGAAGTAAAGATGGCTGAGAAACATCTTAAAAAGTGTTCACCATCATTAATAATTAAGGAAATGCAAATTGAAACCACACTAAGGTATCATCTCACTCCAATAAGACTAGCCAAGATCAAGAAAACAAAAGACACCAAATGCTAGAGAGGTTGTGGGGAAAGGGGAACACTCATCCACGGCTGGTAAGAAAGTAAACTGGTACAACCACTGTGGAAAGCAGTATAGAGAACCCTTAAAAAACTCAAAATGAGTCTATCACCTGACCCAGCCATACCACTCCTGGGTATATACCCACAAGACACATCCTACCACAAAGATACATGCATAGCTATGTTTATTGCAGCTCTCTTCACAATAGAAAAGACCTGGAACCAGCCCAAATGCCCCTTAACAGATAACTGGATAACAAAAATGTGGTACATCTACACAATGGACTTCTATGCAGCAGTAAAGAAAGATGACATCATGAGCTTTGCTGGTAAATGGATGGAACTTGAAGCAGTTACACTAAGTGAAGTAACAGTCCCAGAAGAAAAAAAGGCAAATGGTTTCCCTCATTTGTGGATGCTAACACCAAATCCCCAGTTGGCAGCAAACTGAGCACTTTTATTATTATATTTCATTGCATCTGAAAGCAACTGCACTATTACAATGTGAATCTACAAATGGGCTCTAGAATTGTCCTACCACTTATAATCACACATTGTAATTACCATATATAGATGGAGGAGATGTAGTCATATTCTAAAAAAAGAATGTAAAGTTACATGAATTTAAACCTCCATGCAAATTTACTATTAAAATGTGAATCTCTAAATGTATTTAGGAATCAACCTACAGTTTATTTTCAGAATTTTTAATTTTGACTTATGTGTTGAGTGTATATATGCGTATTTTGGAATAATATAAAATAAAAAAGTACTGATAGCTTTATAGAATAAAAAAAGAAAAAATAATCAAGTGAATGTGGAGAAAAAATGGATATAAAAGGGAAATAGCCTCCATTTGACTAAAAGTAAATATTTTTCTGTAAATTTTATTGTTATTAAACTTTTTCCATACATCATACATCATTTCTCAATTGAATTTAGAGTCACTTCCCTTTCCATGCCCCCACCTCACCTGAGTTCCTGCACTCTGCCATACATGTCTTTCATCTTTTTCTGAGTCTTTCCAGAGTTTTTTGTTGTTTCCAGTTCTGTTGTTGTTCTCTCTAACTTGTATTGCTTCAATATATATATATATATATTGAATATATTATGTATATATATATATATATACATAATACCTGAATTGGAGGATTTTTTTTTCTTCTTTTTTGCTAAAAGATGTCATGTTTTCCTTAAGGAAGTGTTTGAAGGCTCCTCCTTGGCACGGCCAAACAAACATCAATCTTGCCCTTGTGCTCCACACTGGGGTCTTTTCCTCCCATGGTCCCCCAAATGAGGTCCAGTAAGCACGTGTCTTGTCTTGATTTTCCTGTACTGTCCTCCATGATACAGCCTGGGTAGTCTGACAATGGCAGACTATACTCTGATGAGGCTGAAATCCCTGTAGCTGCTCGGTCCACAAGCTGGATATCTCAGCAGTCCCCATCTGGCATTGAAGGTTTGGAGGATTCTTGGAGAGGTTACTCAGTTTGCCTTACAATTAGGCACTTGGTACTAGTATCCACAGATGATGGATACCATTCATCTTTTGTTTTTCTGGGATTGTGTTACTTCATTTAACATAAAATCTTCTAGTTGCATCGATTTACCTGCAAATTTCATGATGTCATCTTTCTTTACCACTGCATAGAACTCTATTGTGTAGAGTACCTTCAGTCCATATTGGAAGGTTAAAAAGCTGTGTTTCATGTCTTTGAAGAGTGACAAAAGCAGTGGCAGCCACAAAGTAGATGCACTTGCAAGTAAGAATTCAAGACAGGCCAAACAACAGTGCTCTCTCTTTTTTCTTTTTGTCTTTTTACTAAGATCTCAAGTTTTATACCTGAATAATCAGTAAGGCCTGAGAAATTTATACAATTTCTCAGGCCTTACTGATTATTTATTTCTGGTTTTGCTTTCTTTTTGGATGGTTAAGTCCACATAGCTAGCCCAGATTAACCAAGGTTTTTGTTTTTAAGGTCAGTTGAGGATCTGGTCCTCAGGGGTCACTCAGGGTTTTTTTTTGGGGGGGGGGAGGGGGAAATCCCTGGCTCCTTTCAGCTTTTCATTTACCAGTTCCATCCACTCGAGGACAAAATCAGGTATTGTTAGGCCAGGCTTCCCTTTTTGAAGCATGAGCAGACTTTCCTCTTTATAGACTGGACACTGGCTGAAGTCCCATTAGTGGATCTCCAAGACCTCCCTGAACAGGAAGACTGGTGGCCCACATTTGCAGGACATTTAAAGAGATGCCCCCATGCATAGTCCCCTAAGACTTAGTTGACCTCTGAGGGCAAGGAACAAAGTTATCTCTTAGGTCCCTTGGCCAAATTGGTATGGGCATTAAGTTTGGTCGTTAAGCCCCCAGAAAGGCTAAGTTACACCAGCCTGATACATCGCACCTATATTAAAATCATAACTTCTAAAAATAAACTGTATCTTATTTCCATATTGTATTTCTTGATTCACATTTTCCATTTTAATTTTATATTACTCTAAAAGATGCATACATACCCACCATCAGATACCAAAAATCCAAAGTCTGAAAATAAATAGTAGGTTAGTTCTAGAACCTGTCTAGGGATTCACAATATAAGTGCACTGTTTTCAGTTCAGGAGGAATATAACATTAATGTTTCTCAGTTTGCCTTACAACTAGGCACTTGGTACTAGTATCCACAGATGATGGATACCATTCATCTTTTGTTTTTCTGGGACTCTATTACTTCACTTAACATAAAATCTTCTAGCTACATCCATTTACCTGCAAATTTCATGATGTCATCTTTCTTTACCGCTGTATAGAGCTCTATTGTGTAAATGTACCACATTTTCTCTATCCACTCATCGGTGGAGGGGCACTTGGGTTGGTTCCAGCTCTTTGCTATTGTGAAGAGAGCTGCAATAAACATGGCTGTACAAGTATCTCTGTGGTAGGATGAGTCTTATGGGTATATACCCAGGAGTGGTATGACTGGGTCAGGTGGTAGGCTCATTTTGAGTCTTTTAAGGGTTCTCCACATTGCTTTCCATAGTGGTTGTACAAGTTTGCATTCCCACCAGCAGTGAATGAGTGTGCCCCTTCCCCCACAACCTCTCCAGCATTTGGTATCATGTTTTCCTGATCCTAGCCAGCCCTATCAGCTGGCAGTTTTTCTTAACAGATTACAAGAGACCATGACTCAGTACACCCACCTTAACCCAGCCTCTCCAGCAGGGGCCAAAGTACTGGCCTCTCATTTTAATTCATAATCGGCTTCAAACATTTGTTAAAAAAAAAAAAAAAAACTTAAAACAATTAAAGACGATGCCCAAGCCCAGATTCAGAACTTGATAAAGGTGGCCTTCAAGATCCTTAATGCCCAAGACAAGGTAGCCCAGTCTTCCAGATGGACTCAGGTGTGACAAGATTTTACACTCCATGCCCAAGCCCTGGTTGCAGCCCTAAGCCAACAACATTCCCACAAAGACAACAGGGGAGATCTCTGAAGCCCCATCCTGCTGGGGCAAAGTCAGTTCCACCAGGAGCCTGTTTTCAATGTGGCCAGGAGGCCTACTGGTCCCTGCCTGTCCTAACACCCCCCGCCCAACAAGGTCAGGCCAACAGCCTGGCCACTGGAAATTGGAATGCCCCAATGTGGGCTAGACCCCTGTGCCATGCTATGTAGGCCCAGCTCCACCGTCAGAAGCATCTGAAACCCCTCAGGTCCTCAAGCTTCTCAGCATGGTGGAGGATTGACAGCACCCAAACTCTGAGACCCCCATCACCTTACCTGAGCCTAGGGTACTGCTCCAAGTAGTGGGTAAGTCCACCACTCTCCTAGTGGACATGGCGGTTGCCTTTTCCATTCTCACCTCACACTTGGGTCCCACAGTCCTTTCGCCAGTCTCTGTCACAGAGGTAGACAGGACACCTTCCTTTCTGCCTGGAGCATTGCCTTTGCTGTGTAACCTCACTAGACAATTTTTCACACACTCCTTCCTGGTCATGCCTGTCTACCAGTGCCCTTACTTGGCCCCAATATTCTCACCTATTTTGGGGACACCCTCTCCTTTCACACCACCTCTCTGGATTCTCATTTACTTCTTCCCCTAATTGCCTCCCAGACCCCCACCTTGGACTCCTCCACCTCTACCCTCCTAGACCCCATCAATCCCCAGGTCTAAATGTCTTTATCTAAACAACCACCTCATTCTCTCCCAAAGCAGGTGCCTTCCAGCATCTCTAACATCCACCGGAGCCTACACATCGGCCCCCCCAAACCTATTCCAATTTCTAGAGCCCATCTTTAATCCCAACCATCTCTGAGGTCATATTTTACAGGCATACACTTCCTACTAAACATGTGTCAAGACCAACCAACAGGGGGCTCTCCAAATCTGCCAACCTCTACACCTGCTCCAAAGACACCAACCAGGAGGAATCCATTCCCCACCTCCAAAAAAACAGCTGACATGGTGACAGACTCTCCTGGAACACATCATCCCCCAATTTGGACTACCACAAACCATCCAGACTGCCCACAGCACCGCCTACTCCTGAATCCCCCTCTATTCAACTTCCCTGATCGGCTAGAAGTAGTCAAATTTGAGTCTCCGCCCCTTTGCCCAAAGAAGTAGGGATGTTGTCTGGGACAAATGTCCAAAATGGCGTCGACAAGGAGGTTTCTGCCCTTCTCTTCCAGCCAGGAGCCCCTGCTTATAAAACCCGTATAAGATACCAGATAAAGTCAACACCTAGTTCTGGGTTCCAAAGTGACCACTGGAACTAAGACCCACCTATAGGGCCCTAAAACCCACCTATTAGGACAATACCCCCTTCCTAGCACATCACCAATTCCCCTTCCTTCCCCTTTAAAAAGTCACTACCTCAGATTGTGGTGTGATTTCACTGACCTTGGCCTGTGAGGTTGGTGAGCTCTCCTCCCAGGAGCCATCTTTTCCCATTAAACCCTGTTTTTATATTTTAATTGGGCTAATATGCTTTATAATCTGCTTTATTGCATAGGTGGAGAAGCCTTTCAATGAAGTCCTGGGTTTGATTCCTAATGCTAAGTTGAACACAGAGGTGCACACCTGTGTTTCTAGTACTCAGAAATATCAGAAGTTCAAGAGCATATTCAACTACATAGTAAGGTACAGGCCAATCTGGGCTACATAAAATCCTTAGCATCATTATATGAAATTAAAATAGGTCAAAGGAACTACTTGAACTGGAAATATGTATTAGGTGCTTTAAAGTTAAAACATTATGCAAAGGGCAATCCTGGGGTTTTTTTGGACAGGAATTTGATCAATAAGTTTAGTTCTTACTTTGTGTTTTGAGTTTTCTTAAGTAGAGCTATCTACTGTCATCAAACACTGGGAGAGAGAAGCATGAGTGTGCAGTACCGCACTGTAGAACTGCATGTTAAGGGACCACAGTACAAAAGCAGGATATTTTTGTTACTCAGAAGTCCATTACACACTAATAGCCCACATGTATGTTGCCAAGGACTTGCGTGTTCATTTAAGAGTCCATTGGGAAGCTGGTGCCTGGCTTTCTCTCTTGTGACTTGACCATATGACCTAAAGGCTTCAGATCAGTAGAACATGACATACAATGAAGTAGAATAAGCTACATGTACACTTAATAGAGTACATTCAGATGTATGGCTATTATTATTTTCTTTTTTGGTCTTTTTGAGACAGGGTCTCCCTGTAGCCCCAGCTGTCCTGGAATTTGCTCTGTAGACCAGGCTGGCCTTGAACTCACAAAGATCCGCCCGCCTCTGCCTCCCATGTGCTAGGATTAAAGGCGTGCGGCACCATGCCCAGCTGTACGGCTATTAGTATTGTATACAATGATCACTCTGGAAACTATTTACTAAGAAAGCTTAGTTTATCCATCTACAGGAACCTACAAATGGTTTGGAAGTCATAGTTATCTTCTAATACAAGCAGTTCTGAATTTCATGTAAATGTGTAATATATGCTTTCTCTCTTTTTCTTTCTAGAGTTGATATCGAATTTGTAGAATCCATTCATGTTGCTATATTACAATGATACACTTCATGTTTTACCAAAAGCATTATAACAGAATATTAAGAATACATATCTTTTTTCAAAACAGTTTTTCATCTTTAATAACAGAAGTTCCATGTACATGACTATGATTTCTTTTTAATAATAATTTTTATTGATTCTATGTGTTTCATACGGAATTTTTTCAGTCAGTCTCAGTTGTCTTTATACCCACTTCTCCTTTGATACCTTCTCACAGCCTCCACCCCCACCCCCACCCCCAGTTCACACCTTCTGTCATTTGTGCTAGAGTCCATTGGTACATGCTTTCCCAGCACTTGGGAGGCAGAGGCAGGAAAACCTCTGTGAGTTCAAGGCCAGCCTAGTCTACATAGTGAGTACCAGGCCAGCTGGGGCTACAAGGAGATACTGTCTCAAACGGACAAAAAAAAAAAAAAAAAAAAAAAAAAGAATACATATCTTTAAAAGTACCTGAAACAAGGGGCTGGAGAGATGGCTCAGCAGTTAAGAACACTGGATGTCCTTGTAGAGGACCCAGGATCAATTCCCAGCACCCACAAGGCAGCTAATGGCCATTCTTAATTCCATTTCCAGGAAATCTGGCACCCTCTTCTGACCTCTGTGGGCATTGTACAACACAGGTGCACTTACATACATGCAGGCAATATACTCATACACATAACATAAAAATAATAAAGTTTTTAATGTACCTGAAATCTACAGATACTAAAGTAAAGGAGGTTTAAAAACAACAAAACACCTCTAATTTGACAATTATAAATAAAACTGAGCACCATCTTCCATCCATTACTTCACTACATGCAATGAATATTTACAATCTAATATACAAGGCTTATGAAAAAATCTGTCTAGATTATTCAGAGATTATGAATTAATAAGGCCATTTTAAGGCAGGAGTTTTCTCTGTACAGGTAGTACAGGAAAAGAATCCATGGTAAAAATGACAGATTGCTCACCTATGTTACAGTGAAAACAAAGACTATGTTTAAAAGAAAGAGAAAGACTTAAATGGCAAAGCCTAGAGTACCAGGAAGATAAATGAGAAGGCTTAAAGCTGGGCATGAGGTAGCCAAAGGAACTTGATCAGAAACAAACTGGCTGAAAAAATGGCAATAGGTAGCTGGCTAACATATGGGAGCCCTTCCCCCACTACATGTTAGGTAATGTTTCTTATATATTTTTAATTTTTTATTTATTTTTGTATTTTTTTGTTTTATGTGTATGAGAGCAGTGCCTTCATGTATGTAAGTGCACCCATGTTTGCAATGCCTGCAAATGTCAGAAGAGGGTGTCCAATTCCCCTAGAATTGGAGTTACGAACGGTTATTAGCCCCCAGGTGAGTGTTGGGAACCAAATCTAGGTCTTCTGCAAGAGAAAGCAGTGCTCTTAACCACTGAGCTATATCTCCAGCCCTATTTTTTTTATTTAAAAATTTTTTAAATTTATTTCTGTATGTGTATGAAGATACTGTCTGCATGTGGGTTTGTGCACCCATGTCGTGCAATGCCGCGGAGGTCAGAAGAGGGCGTAGGATTCCCCTGGAACTGAAGTTCTCCTGGAATTGGAGTTTCAGACGGTTCTCAGCTGCCATGTGGGTGCTGGGGATCGAACACGGGTCCTCTGTAAGAGCGGTCAGCGCTCTTAACCGCTAGGCCATCTCTCCACCCCTTTTTTTATTTTAACACCTTGTTTTATATAGCTAATTATAATAGACTAAGTGGTAAGGAAGGATGGCTTTTAACAATCCTGTCACTATTTCAGGAAAAAGGTCCCAGAACATCCTGCAGACAAAGATATAACCAAAACTACTACGGCCACTTCCTGGTAGTCTGAGAAAGAAGAGGAGGTAACATAATTAACACACTTGGGACACCTGGAGGGTTGGGGATACCACAGCCAGTGATTAATGGCTAACAGAATCAAGGTAAAAAACTAACAAAGCACAAGTCAAAGAAAGGCAAAGGTGTGCTTTGGCTGCTTCTGACTTGGTGGGCATCACATGACAAAGCATGCCCACCTCCCTGTTGATTTATACATATACATAAACCTCCCTGACTCCACCCATGGCAAACAAGAAATTTAACTGGTTTCAATAGACATGACCGCAGCTTTGTCCAGTTTCTGACATTGCTCTATAAAACCCCTAGACAAAGAAAATCCAATTTCTTTTTTTAATTTTATTTATTTTTGTATGTGTATGAATGTATTGACTGCATGCAGGTTTGTGCACCCGTGTCCTGCAATGCCGCGGAGGTCAGAAGAGGGCGTCGGATTCCCCTGGAACTGGAGCTAAAGATGTTTTTTGGCCACCATGTGGGTGCTGGGGATCGAACCCAGGTCCTCTACAAGAGCAGTAGGCGCTCTTAACAACTAGGCCATCTCTCCAGCCCACAATTTCTTTTTACCTCACCAAGAAGCGTCTCACTCCATAAAGTTTCCTCATTTTTTGTGAATTTCTCACTTTTCCTCGGTTTCTTAATTTTCTAAAAGAATTTGAAGTAAAGCTTCCCCCTTCTTTGCTTCCTCCCAGGAGAGTGCACGTCCTTAGTTTTCTTTGGCAGGCGTGGTGGTGCACGCCTTGAATCCTAGCACTCGGGAGGCAGAGGCAGGCGGATCATTGTGAGTTCAAGGCCAGTCTGGTCTACAGAGGGAGTTCCAGGACAGCTGGGGCTACAGGGAGACCCTGTCTCGAAAAGACCAAAAAAAAAAGAGAGAGAATGAACTTGGAACCACTGTTCCAGGTCAATATTTGATGACTGTGAATGTCTAGCATCTCAGGTCTCTGGGTCATGCAAAATCACACAATGAAGGGTCCCTTCAGTCTCACAAACAATATATCATTTTGACCAAGAAAATAAAAATGGTTTGCTTTAATTTTTGTGGCTTCACAGAGCAAGTCAGGTCCTTGGTCCCCTATGTGTACTACCAAGGTTATATGAGCAGGGCCTGTTACAAATGTATCCCTCAAACTGATATGAACATCTTGGAGACTAAGCAAAGGTACAGAACAGAAGTTCTCTCTTAAGACTTGAGCTATTTACAAAATGAGTAGCTTGCCTGACAATTTGGGGACATGGTGGTGGCCATCTCTGATTACCCATTCATCCAGCATCTGCTGGAGGAACTCATACATCTTGTGGAAAATAGTTTTTCTTAGATATGTAGGAATCCAGCCTGAGCCTAAGTTGGGATTTATACCTGATAAGTGAATGGATAACAGTTCAGACTCTATTCTTTGGTTATTTGAAATTTTGTTCTCATTTCTCTTATTTGGGGCAATAATCACAGTAAGATTGTTGCTTTACATGCATAGCCTGAAGGAAATTCTGAAGGAAATTCTGACAGGCAGAACAGGCGAGGGCTGTGGTACCATTCCCATAGAAAGAGCTGCTGGGGAAGCCAGCAGACACAAGGAATGTTGCTCTATGTTGTAAAGATACAGTGACTCCAGAGGAGGCTGGGGAGATGGCTCAGTGGTTAAGAGCACTGGCTGCTCTTGCAGAGGATCCAGGTTCAATTCCCAGCATCCACATGGCAGCTAATAACTATCCACAACTCCAGTTCCAAGGGATTGACACTGTGCTCTTATGATCTCCACAGGCATTGGGGAGACACTGATGCACTTACACGCATGCGGGCAATGCACTCATACACACAAAAAAATAAAATAAAATGAAATAAAATGCAAATCAAGGCAGCTCTCTGACTCTGTCACTAGAATTAATATAGCAGACATTGAAGGCTAAATAAGACACCACTCCTACCTGACAGCCTGAATGTGGACCTAAGCAAGAGTGGCAAAGGTAATAAAGAATTGCTTCAAAGAGGGACTTGAGGTTTGGGAATTACACTAGTGAGCCCAGATACTTTTACTGTTTATTACTTATTATCCACAAGCTAGTAAGCCTCAGGATACTTGGTTTAGAGATCAAAAGCAATTGCATTTTAATTTTGAATTTTAAACAAGAAAATCCGATGGGTAATTTAGGGGAAGAGAAAGAAGACTTACAATCAATAAGGTTACTTATATTACTCCGAATCATGCTTATACAGGAAATCTTGCAAGATGAATCCATCCTTAGAAGGAGAGCCAGTCTGCTGAGAGACCAGCATTGGTGCTAAAGTAAATATGACCCCTGAAGAAAAGGCAAGCAAACCACTGCAATTTGGTGTTTAAAGCCTGGCTATCATCTCCCCTCCCACACTCCATTTTCTCAACGTCAAATAAAGATATTCCTTGCCTTCCAATTTCTAGCCACAGATTTAATTTCCTAATTAATGAGAATGCTGAAGCTACCCACAAACTTCTGAGAAAACGCCCCCATGCCTGTGTATCCTGTGCCATGGCTAACAGCAGCCAGCAGAAAGTCCTAAGAATCCGGTTCTGAGGCTTGTCTCCAAGTGCAGGCTTCCACCCGCCACTCTCTCATCTGACCACAAAGTAGAGCCGCTTCCTGTGGCATCTGCAGTAGGTACAGAAAGAGCAGGAAAGGTGAACATCCCTTTTTCCTGTAGATTTCATCATGTTTACAGTTGTAAATGAAAAAGTCCTTGTAGATAACACAGATGGTAGAACGATCACTACCAGAATAATTGCTCCTTTATCGGAATTTTGAATGTCCAATATGTTCCCTCTGTCCACCTCAGGATGAAGCAAACTTCAATTCTAAGTCGGACCTCACAGGTGAAAGCTTTCAGAATTAAAATGTTGTCTATGAAAATGGTGCACTTGGGACTGTGCCTATCAGTCACTGTGGAGGTTACCATCTTTTTTTTTTTTTTAAAGAAATAGCAAGTATTTATTTATTTATTTATTTATTTATTTATTTATTTATTTGAATGTACTGTCTGCATATAGGTTTGTGCACCTATGTGCTGAAAGCCTCAGAGGTCAGAAGAGGGTGTCAGATTCCCCTGGAACTGGAATTCTCCTGGAATTGGAGTTACAGACGGTTCTCAGCTGCCATGTGGGTGCTGGTGATCAAACCTGGGTCCTCTGCAAGAGCAGTCGGCGCTCTTAACTACTAGGCCATCTCTCCAGCCCCAGGTTACCATCTTAAATCACTTTCTCTACCCTCTTGATTTCTGAAATATTACCCTAGTTATATCACACACACACACACACACACACACACACACACACACACACACACACTGACACCATCTATACATCTGACCCGCACCTAATTTACCTGCTCTACACTCACGATTTTTTGAACAAGTCTGTATCTACTTGAACAATCCTCCTCTTGTAGTTCCTTTCTCCAGTGTTCTATGAAAAAAAAAAAAATCATATGCTTAGAGGCTCAAATCACTTATTACATCTGTGAGTCATTCCTTCACCTTTGAAAAGAGCCTTGACTCTGAAAATATGGCAGGTTAATATATTTGAATCCATGTATGTGAGCATGAGTTTGTCAGCACAGTTCAAGCTATTATTGATTCATTCCTTTTTGAGGACTCTAACTGGGCTCTCCTGAAAGAACAGGGCAGTGAGGACAGAGGCGCCGTCCTGACCCAGTCCTTGGGAGGTAGACATGGTGTCTGAGAGTGGGTGCTGGGGTGCGGCTACCCTCTAACTATTGCATTTAGGGTAGCAGCTAAGGGTACATCTGTGAATATCAGTAGCTTCTATCTTGGCAGCTGGCACTGCTTAACCTCTGTGAAGATTTGGATTTCCCAGGGACCATCACACTAGTGATGAACAAGAAACCTCCCCTCTGTGAGATACCACAGGCACATTGCAGTCTTTTACATGTTCTTTTTGGATAACATAAAAGTGGAATTGGGTGGGGCCGGGTGGCTCAGGAGGTTAAAGTGTCTGCTTCCAAGACTGATGATCTGAGTTAGATCCCTATGGCCCCACATGGTAGAAGGGGAAAACTAATTCTTACAAGTAATCTTCCACAGGCACACCATGGCACACATCATCCAAATAAATAGACAAATAAAAATAAATAGATGTAATTAAAAACATTGGAACTTTTACAAATTGCTACAGAAGGCACACCATAATATCTGACAGATCCCAAGATTATCTGGAAAAATAAGAGAACATACTAACTCTATGAGCGGGGATAGGCTGAATTTTGCTTCAGTAACAACAAGCACTGAATTATGCCATCATAATAACAACCTTAAACCTCAGTGGCTTAAAAAAAACAAAGGGCCATTTCTTTTCCATGCTCATAAAAGCAGTGGATTCTGCTCCTGTTCACCACTCAAAAACCCAGGGGAATAAAGAAGCTACCATCTCAAGCATTTACCAGTGATCCAGCACTCCAAAGAGAATGAGAACACTATAGGGTCTCAAACCAGATATCAAATGTCATGCCTCGGAAATGACACCCACCCACTATTCCCAGCAGTTGTCCAAGTCCAGTCACGTCATCCCATTTCACTATAAGAAAGCCAGGAGGTAGAATCCCGTCATGTTGCCAGGAGTCAAAAGCTGGAAATATTTGGTAAACAGCACTGATGACTACCACGTGAACTTATTTGTACCCTAAGCTTACAATGTGATCATACTTGTTACAGTAAATCAAATTGGATGGATTTTACTTAAAATAGTTTTTGTTGTTGTTGCTTTGGTTTAACTGAATAAAATGCACATTGTTCAGAGATGTTGTGTCTCTATGCAGGATGAAAGATTCCAGAAAAAAACTAATCTAAATCTAAAGTTGCACAACTGTACCATTGTGTCTCTAAGAGCTTTTTAGAAGACAGGCCAGACTAGCTCCTTATTTGATGAGTATATTGGGAAATGTATTTAACTATTAGGAATCAGAAATTTTAAAGATAAGGATTTTCTTTGAAGGAAGCAGTCTGTGAACAAACAAAGATTAATTAAAGGGGAAAAATAATATCCTCATCTTCTGCAAATTTACTGTATATATAACTTTGAAGAGTCTTTTAAGCCCTGAGACTTCAGCATTTCTACCTAGAAATGGGCATTATTTCATCCACCTATCTAGTGTTCATTTAGCCTGCGTGGAAGCAGGCACTTGGCTGCATGAGTAATATTACATTAAGGAGAAAAAAAATACATGGTTCTTGATCTTGCAAATCTGTTCAGTACTTATGACAGAATCACCTGGCTCTAAATAATAGATGTGTTAATATTAGTACAGAATATCATTATACAGAAATTACCCAGACTTCACTAATCCATGAAACACCCTGATATAGTGACTGAAAGGGGTTCTCAGTAAACAAGACAAGCAAAAGAAATGAAAGGAATATGAAAAGTAAAAGAATTCACCCATATTGATGAAAGATTATCCCATCTACCCATATCAATGGAATAGGCAGTGTTCAATGGAACATGTGTACAAGTACTAGAAGACATAAAATCTGTCACCCATGACCCATTTTTATGGAGGTGAAGAGTCATGTCAGCTTGCTTTTATAGGTGTCTCCATTGGTTTCCAAGATATTCATTCAATTTGGAACCTTTGGTGTACACTTAAATAACTGAAATTTCCTAAATAACACATAAAAATTTACATTGAACATCAACATATAGCACTGCCAATATTTTCTATACATTCAGAGAAGTACCTAAAATACTCCTCTGGTCCTTTTACTATCTGGTGAATCAATATGGTTTCCAGGGACATGGTGTGCTTTCAGTGCCTACTGTAGTTCTAGTTTTTCACTATTTTTATTGGAATCAGTGAATAAACTATTAAAATACAAAGGGGCCTTTCAAAGTTACTCAAAGTTACAAAGGAAATGTGCAAGAAGCCATGAAAAGGAGAAGACATTATTTCTAAATTGAACAGTTTGTTTTATTATTAACAATAACAATAAAGTAAGTCACACAGCTCATAAGTCCTCCCAGATGACACATCTGTGGGGTTCTCTGGTTTGAAAAGAAACTTAGCTTATAAACATGTCAGCCATGTTCTGAATAAAAACGAAGATTTCACACTACATGGGAATGTGACTATTTGTTCTCTGAGGTGTCCAAGATCCAGTGCTAGTTTAAAATGGTTTTGCTTTCAACTACATGGGCTTTTTCAATCAGCTGTAGAAGGAGCAAAGGTAGCCACACTGTTTTTTCATGACTATAAACGGCTCATGCTACTAAACTTGAATATAGTCAGACCTGGATACGAGATCTAAATCCTGGCCTACCCATGGGTTTAGTCTCTCATGTTCTAACTTTTGTTAGCAAAGACCATTCCCATGTTTGTGCTATCACATCTGACCTTTAATGAGTTAGGATAACAGTGATTTTGAAGAGGGGATAGGAGCCTAACTCTAACTAGGTCCTAACCTTATATTAAAAATGTATTACAGGGACTGGAGAGATAGCCTAGCGGTTAAGAGCACCGACGCTCTTGCAGAGGACCCGGGTTTGATCCCCAGCACCCACATGGTGGCTAAGAACCGTCTGTAACTCCAATTCCAGGAGAACTCCAATTCCAGGGGAATTCGAGACCCTCTTTTGACCTCTGCGGCATTGCACGACACGGGTGCACAGACCTGCATGCAGACAGTACATTCATACACATACAAAGATAAATAATAATAAAAAAAAATTAAAAAAAATGTATTACATTCTTCACTTTTGCAAAAATAAAAAGGAAAGAAGGGTGTATCCAGTAGCCCACTGAGCTAAATTCCAACAAGAGATTTGGCAATTGTTCCTTTTTCCATGCCTCTCTCCAAGAAGCAATGTGAGGACTTATGCTCAGCTTCCAAAGTGTTGTCAGCTGTATCAACTTCAACTTGTCAGTTGAACACTCCCGACTTTCTGTGAAGTGCTTTTAAGGGTTCACTGGTTTACTCCACTCTCATCTCTGCTCACGGCAGTAATGGATCGTAATAGCACACTACAGCACAGATTAAGACACACAATACATTTCCTCAGGGCTCCACAGATGGAAAGGGGCGAATGGAAAGAATGTGGCCTTTAGTGTCATAAGATCCATCACTTAATAGCATTATGACCAAGACCAAATAACTTGAGCTTTTATAAGGAGCTCATTTTACTCAACTACAACATAATGAAAATAGCTTTGCACATAATTACAGCAGATATGATATAAGATAACATACTTTAAAGTGTTTGGCATATTGTAGGGGTTAAGATTTGGCTTTCTCTCTTAGAATATGAAGTATATGGAGAACTTTGTTTTTCTGACATCTGATAAAATTCTTTTTTCACTAACAATACCAGTGGCAACTCAGAAATGAAAATGATTCAACAATAACCCAAGGCAAATTGGACTTCCTCAATTCCTACTCCTGAACTGGTAAGGGACGGAAACTAAAGATGTGATCTTCATTCAAACAGTAGAGTGCCCTGAGGCTTGCTGAGGCTGCTGAAGGAGCTCCCTCAGATGGGGTCTTGGGCTCCTTGACCTATTCAGCCAAAGCAGCTGGGCTTTCTGGTGTTACATTGTCTCTATAAAGCAATGTACGATTTGGGAAATGGACCAGTGATGGCCTTCATGGGAATTTTCTTGCTGGTACCACACAGGAGTTACCAAAAATTTATTAAAGAGAAAATGGACTTCCTCAGAAGGAACTGCTCCCACTGAACAATCCCAGAAGAGTCCCATGGTAGTGAAGAAAAAATCTGAAGCTGCTTTTGGACCCAGACTCCCAGCATGACAGCCCCTGCCACTGGAGAGCACTGAGGCACTTGTGCTGCAAAGGAGTCCCCACCCCATGGAGAACCAAAGTAAAATGGCAGTGACAGCAGAAGAAGACACCTGGTCTGTATGCTCTCCTGAGGCAGCCTGATATGATGTGGGAAAACCCAGGACAGGACAAAGAAATGTTTTATTCTGAGGTTCACTGAGGCAGAAACACAAGAAATAAGAAGCTAACACATATACAGTCTTATATATACCAAGCACTAAGTGCTTTACAATTATTTACTTATTTAATCCTTACCAGAGCATTGCTATGAAGGCATTAATCCCATTTTAAAGAGGAGGAAATTGAGGCCCAAGGAGAGACTAACTGCCATGTTCAAGCAGGATTATAAATCTTTGAGAACATTCCAAAGTGGGATAATTCCCCTCCATTTATCTTGGAGACCCTTGCTGTAGTATTTGATATAAGTATTAAATATTATTGCTTTTTAAAAAAAATTTTATTAATTTTATTTATTTATGTACTGTCTGCATTCAAGTTTGTGCACCCATGTCATGCAATGCCACGGAGGTCAGAAGAGGGTGTCAGATTCCCCTGGAACTGGAGTTCTCCTGGAATTGGAGTTTCAGACGGTTCTCGGCCGCCATGTGGGTGCCGGGGATCGAACCCAGGTCCTCTGCAAGAGCAGTCAGCGCTCTTAACCGCTAGGCCATCTCTCCAGCCCCAAAGATTAAATATGATTGCTTTTTATCTTTATAGTAGAGATGAGGATAGAGCTGACAATATGTTAAATTTTTATATACTATTTTATTTTAAGAAATCATGTTGGGTTTAAAAAAAATCTCCTCTTTATTTGGGGGACCATGGGAGGGAAAGACTCCAGTGTGGTGCAAAAGTGCAGGATTGATGGTTGTTTGGGATTGCCAAGGAGGAACCTTTGAGTACCTCCTTAAGGAAAATATGACATCTATTAGGGAAAAAAAGTCCTCCAATTCAAGTGATATACATATGTATGAATATATATAATATATATTTAACAGTATAGAGAAACTATGTTAGATATATATATATATATATATAGGTTATATATACTGTAGCAATACAAGTTGGAGAGAACAACAACAAAAGAACTAAAAGAAAAAAACTCGGAAAGACTCAGAAAAAGATGCAGGACATGTAGGACAGAGTGCAGGGACTTGGGTGGGATGGGGGACATGGAAGGGGAAGCGACTCTGAATTCAATTAGGAAATGATGTATGACTTACAGAAAAAGTTTAATAACAATAAAAATAAATAAAATAAATGTTCTATAAGATAAAAAAAAGTCTCCTCTTTAACCTGAGCGTGGTGGCGCATGCCTTTAATCCTAGCACTTGGGAGGCAGAGGCAGGCAGATCTTTGTGAGTTCAAGGCCAGCCTGGTCTACAGAGCGAGTTCCAGGACAGCTGAGGCTACAGGGAGACCCTGTCTCAAAAAAAAAAAAATCTCCTCTTTAAAGGCTGTTATAATTTCACTAGGATTTCTAATTTTCTTATGAGGACTGGTTCACTTGGACTGGTATTCCTTGAGACAACAACTCTACCCATTCATTATCCTTTGTCAATGTCCATTTTCTATCAACACGATCCTTACATCCACTTGCCTGAAATCAGCTCCCAAGGGTAAACACACTGACCATCTCCACCTCTCATGCTAGGTTGATGAGCATGTGGGACGGTATGAGTTTGAGGCAGCAGAGAAGATCAAAAGCTAAACCAAGAGCCCAGGGCACTAGACCCTGCTGCTAGCCTGAGCTCTAGGCCCAGGGCAGGGCAAAGCCAAAACACTCATTCTCCTCCTAACCTACCTGCCCAGGCCATTTTTATCACAGAGAGTCTGGATTCTTTATCTCACTAGTCACGTGCACTTTTCTCTGGACAGAACTTCATAGTCATTGTCTCTTGTCCTACTGGCTACTTAGCCTGTAAACTGGCCCCAGGATACGATTTTCTCAGAAGCCCCATCTAGATTGACCACCTGATTGGATTTGTGATGTTAATTCCAAGCAAGGTATTTCCTTAGCTTTTTACAGGATAAACAACAGATACCAGAACTCCAGTCACCCTTCCCAGAACCTGAACATGAGAAAGCTTTGAGTTGAAGATTCTCTCTACCCACCATGATCATAGAGAAGAACCCACGTTAAATTACTGACACCTTGCTTCTTGGGCCACAAATAAAAATCTTAGTCAAAACCTCATTCAAAATGTTGCCTAATTCTTCTCATCAGATCTCCACAGAGTTCAAATATAGAATGAAAACATTAGTTGGAAACCCCCAGGTCTTCACAGTGTCTATATAATCACCCTTGCTGGCAAGTCTTCTCAAAACTTTTGAAATTACTCTCTCAAACAGCACTGAGAACCAACACTAAGGGCTCCAGTCCCATGCACGAGGATCCCATCCTCAGGATGAATGCTGACCAGCCTTAATCATGCTGGGACTAAAGTTTCACCAAATGAATTTTGGAGTGAGAAGGCAGCAAACCATCCGTCTATTGAAAGGACAACAACAGCAAGCCCACTAAGATACGACCTGCGCCTTCAAACAATTTGAAGGATCTAAAACTAAGAGTCAAATAAAACAAAGTTAAGAGCCTCACTCAGCCTTCTAAAATAAATAATAAAAAAAGAACTCCCGGTCTTGCTTTTCTTCTGAGTTTACAACTCACTTCTTCCACATACACCAAGTCTTCCATTTAACATGCATCTATCTAGGTCAGCCATACTGCACTTCATAGAGCAGACAGGTCTTCACCCTTTTCCTACTTATTTCCTCCAGCCCTTCACTGCCCACTGCACTCTGCCCCTGCTCATAAAGCCAGCCATCAACATGAGGAGATGTACTACTGCTTTCAGATAGCCAGTGATCCCACCCATTTGGCAATCTGCAAATCCAGCTGCCAATATTGTATTTGAATTTTTGCCACAAAGAAATGTAAGAAACAATGAGACCCCATTCTTTGTCCTAAGGTCTATCAGCTGTAGTAGCTATGCTAGGATGGAGATGAGAAATTCATAAAAGTGGAACAACCTAAAAATTCAACCAACTTTTCAACAGATGTTTAAATTTTACTTTAGCAGAGTTGAATTTCTATGTACATTTGATAACTTTTATCATGGAATTAAAAAATACAACTCTTTGTAAAATATTACTATATAGAAATGAACAAAAATGTCCAAAGAAGTATCCAAAATGCCTAAAGAACATTAGGATATCTTTCTTAAAAATATCATAACTATATAGAAACAAATCATAATCAAAATGCCTAAAGAACATTAAAATATATTTCTTTTTTAATTAAAAAAATTTTTTTGTATGTGTATGAATGTACTGTCTGCATGTAGGTTTGTGCACCCATGTCGTGCAATGCCGCAGATTCCCCTGGAACTGGAGTTCTCCTGGAACTGGAGTTTCAGATGGCTCTCGGCTGCCATGTGGGTGCTGGGGATCGAACCCGGGTCCTCTGTAAGAGCAGTCAGTGCTCTTAACCACTAGGCTATCTCTCCAGCCCCTAAGATAAATTTCTTAAAAATATCATAGCATCAACAAATTTACTTCTGTCTATGGTTTAAATTTTCACTTAATGTCAAAAAATATATTATAGAGATATCAATATTGACATAATTCAGTAAATTTGGTAAAGTTTCTCACCTTATATGTAATTTCACAATCCTCACTTAAAATGTTGGGTGTAGAGGTCCAAGAGGTTACTCAGTGGCTAAGAGCACTGGCTGCCTTTGCAGAGGACCTGGGTTCAATTCCCAGCACCTACAACATGACAGCTCAACCGTCTATAACTCCTGTTCCAAGGGATCCAATGCTATCCTCTGACCTCCATGGGCCTTGCATTCATGGATGCACTTACATACATACAGGCAACACACCCATGCACATAAAACAAAATAAAATAAAATAAAATAAAATAAAACTTGGGAGTGGTGGTGTGCATCTCCATGCTGAAGGGGTGGGAACAGGGACAGGAGGATGCTTGGAGTTCACTGGTCAGGCAGACTAGCTGAATTAGTGAGGACTAGGTTCATTGAGAGACCTTGTCTCAAAAAATAGAGAACTGAGGAAGACAACTAATAAAGACTTCTGGCCTGCACATGTGCACAAACACATACACACACACACACACACACACACACACACACACAGGCACACACATATCACATCCACACAGAAAACAACACAAGCATACCACCAATTCATTTACATTGCTTTAAATTGATCTTTTTGAGACTGTATTACAGTTGTATGTGTATATGTTTAATTATACATTTAATTTTTTTAAATTTCTGTATGTTTATGAATGTACTGTCTGCATGCAAGTTTGTGCACCCGTGTCATGCAATGCCACGGAGGTCAGAAGAGGGTGTTGGATTCCCCTGGAACTGGAGTTCTCCTGGAATTGGAGTTTCAGACAGCTCTCAGCTGCCATGTGGGTTCTGGGGATCGAACCCAGGTCCTCTGTAAGAGCGGTCGGCGCTCTTAACTGCTAGGCCATCTCTCTAGCCCCTAATTATACATTTAATTGTACAAACCAGAATTATTTTCTAGCCAACAAAATGAGAGGATATTAGTTTTCTCTGCAAGTGTATATTGAACACTACTCAAAATTATAGAAACAATGGCAAACAAAATACTGAAAGACAAAAATCAGAGGAAGAAAAATATCCATTCAGTGATTCATACCCTTCAAAATGTTTTCAGATTTATCACTTTAAATCCCACATCAATAAAATCAATTTATGCAAAGAATACCATGTTTCCTAACATTCTCATTCCCTTATGTGACTATTTCAAGATTAACTAAGGTTATTGGCTTAATTAGTATTTATGAAACTTGAACCTAGAAAAATGCTTGAAGCAGATCTAAGTAAAATGCTTAAATCATAATCTTTGATTAATCTTCTTTAGAGTATTCCATCAGGATTAATAACTCCTTAAGTCTAAACCCTAATCATTACATGTGTGATCATGGCGAGGTCAACAATTCCGAAGTCACCTCTTGGATTATTACACACAGATTACACTTAATTTACTTGTGGGCAATGGACTGTGCCAGATAACAGGTTGAAGTCCCTTCTACTGAAAAAATAAAATAAATCTATGGTTATATGAGCAGACAGCAAAATTAGTGCCAATAAATTCACTTAGCAGTTTTTTTTTATTAAAAATTTTTTATTAATTTTATTTATTTCTGTATGTGTATGAATGTACTGTCTGCATGCAAGTCTGTGCACCCATGTTGTGCAATGCCGCGGAGGTCAGAAGAGGGTGTCGGATTCCTCTGGAACTGGAGTTCTCCTGGAATTGGAGTTTCAGACGGCTCTCGGCCGCCATGTGGGTGCTGGGGATCGAACCCAGGTCCTCTGCAAGAGCGTCGGCGCTCCTAACCGCTAGGCTATCTCTCCAGCCCAGCAGTTTTTAAAGAACTGAGTCTATATAATAACTTTCTTAGAGATAAAAAGGAGAAAAATCAAAATATGCTTTAAAAGAAACCTCTGTGACATTGTCTTATAGAAACAGTTTAGAGTTTTTTTTTTTATTTAATAAAGTTTTATTTTTCCAAAAGCACAGTCAGTTGAACCTCTTCAGGCATCTTTGCCAGCAGCTGGGGCATCTCCACCCTTTGTGTTTCTGGTGTAAATTACTTGGGCTCTGTGCTTTGAAAGCAGTTTGATAAGTCCTTTACTTTACTAAGGAGCTCCTGAGGGCTCCCTGGCCAGGGAACCTGGAATCTTCAGTTTCTCAGAGACCACAGCTGGGGTAATAAGCTTATAGTTGGGAACTTCCTTACAGAGCTTGTCATGTGTACCTGTGTCAAACAGGACTAGGTTGTTGAGTTTGTCCCGAACTTTGCCTTTGGGCCACTTCTTTCTGCCTTGCCCCCAGACTTGTTCACCGGGTCTTTGTCTTTCTTGGCCCACTTTCTGGCATCCTTCTTGTTGTCCTGGGGCGGCATGGTGAAGCTCGGAGAGCAGCGGCGACCACTGCAGTCTCGCTTAAACAGTTTCTTTTTAAAATGAAAATTTCAGAGGCTGGGGAGATGGCTCAGCAGTTAAGAGCATTGGCTATGTTGTAGAAGATCCTGGTTCAAATCCCCGTACCCATGTAGCAGCTAACAATCATCCATAACTCCGTTCTAGCAAATCCCACAACTTCTTCTGTCCTCTACAGGCACTATATGACATGGATGCACTTATATTCATGCAGGCATAACACTTATAGAAATAAAATAAAAATAAAATAATCGAAAAATAAAAGAAAATCTCTCTCATTGTATATTGGGAAGTTTTATGGTTGCTGTTTTTCATTTAAACAAAATAAAAAGAAAGCAGGATAAGTAATAAAACATCTTACCATTCAGGTTTAATTATACTGTCTTTTGCTCTTCCACCTCCACCCTGTTTCCCAGGCCAATGACTAACACCAAGTTGAATAAACAATGTATCAACTCTTGCTAAACACAAATTTAAATGTTTAGATACTTACCCACATTTCTCTAATGGTTTAAGTTCTCATCTTATTTTTATATCAACTGTATCACCAATATCAAGATCAGTTTAGATATAAAAAATGGAAATTCATTCAAATAAGACTGTCTAGGACCAAGAAAACAAATGATACCAAATGCTGGAGAGGTTGTGGGGAAAGAGGAACATTCATCTATTGCTGGTGGGAATGTAAACTTGTATAGCCACTATGGAAAGCAGTGTGGAGAACCCTTGGAAGACTTGGAATGAACTTGCCACCTGACCCAGCCATACCACTCCTGGGTATGTACCCATAAGACTCATCTTACCGCAAAGATGCATGCACAGCCATGTTTATTGTGGCTCTCTTCACAATAGCAAAGAGCTGGAACCAACCCAAGTGCCCCTCAACTGATGAGTGGATAGAGAAAATGTGGTACATCTACACAGTGGAGTTCTATGCAGCAGTAAAGAAAGATGACATCATGAACTTTGCAGGTAAATGGATGGAGCTAGAAGATATCATGCTGCGTGAAGTAACACAGTCACAGAAAAACAAACGACAAATAGTATCCCTCATCTGTGGATGCTAGCGCCAGTTACATAATTGTATGGAAAACTGAGCAACGTTAATGTGATCTGAAAACAACTGTGCTCTTATATTGTACAATATCTTAAAAAATAAACAAATAAAAATTTTTAAAAATGGAAATCATTTATTTCCTAAAGTTGCTTAAGTTGTTATTTAGGTTTAGAACACATATGAATAGCAGTATTCCTAATAACATTTCACCTGCCATTGTGAAAATAGCCCTGGATAAAAGCCTTTCTTTGTTTTACAATAGGGTTCACTAAGGTACAATTTATATACAGTTCAATTCACCATTTTCAGTTTGAATTATGGCAAGTGCATAGACAGCTCACCGCCGCTCTTACCAAGATGTAGATTATTGTCTGTTGTCCCACAAAATTGCCCTGTATCTCTTTGTAGTCCATTTCTACCCTTCAACCACTGATCTGTTTCTTGACTTCTAGAAAGTGATATGAATGGAGTTAAACAATATGTAGCCCTTGACATACAGTTTCTTTCACTTAGTACAGTGCATTTGGGGTTTGCAAATATCTGTGGTTCTTTCCTATTTTATGTTACCAAGTATTATTCTTGTGATTGGGTGTACTCTAATATTAGTTTGACCTTTTCTGGCTGAAGGGTATTTGGGACATTTCTGATTTTCTTAACAGAACAGAACATAAGACAGCATAGCACAGTCATTAAGAGCTTGGATTATTTTGTGTATGTCTTTTTGAGACAGGCTCTCCCTTTAGTCTTAGCTGGCCTGGAGCTCACTATGTAGACCAGGTGGGCCTTGAACTCAAAAAGATCCACCTGCCTCTGTCTCCCAAGTGCTAGGATTAAAGGTGTGAGCCACCACACCCAGTGACCTTGGATTTTTAACTAGACAAATGTCTGCTCAAAACCCAGGTCCAATATTAACTGTGGAGAAATTATTTCTAACCTATGAGTCATAGTACTCATGCAAAGATTCAATATGTGTTTTTCATATCAACAAATGGTTGATGCTAATAATATTCCTATGATTCCTGGTTCTAAAACTCTGCCTTACTGCTGTGACATTGCTCCTTAAAATAACATCACTCTTCAACAGTCTTCTCTCTGCTTTTCATCTTCAGGACCAAAGTTTATCATCTTCCATGAGGAATTCTCAAACTCATTATCCATATTTATATTTTCATTTTCTACTTCTCCCTAGCATGCATTATCTAATCTGGTAGTCACTACTCATATAAGGTTTTTAAAGTTTGAATTATTTACAGTTAAATAAAATTAAGAATAATTTCTCAGTCACATCAGACACACTTCCAGTGTTTAATAACACTGTGGTTAGTGGCTACCATATTAGACAATAAACAGGAAGCATATTTCAATCACCACAGAATTATCTATTGGACAACACTTCTTAACACACATATCATCTATAGCATATATATCCAGTTTAGAACTGGATTGCATGATAACATCTTAATTTCAGGTTTTCTGACAAAACAAATAGCAGACATTTGTTGAACTTCTTTTTTATTTATTTTTTTAAAATTTTTTGTATGTGTATGAATGTACTGTCTGCATGTAGATTTGTGCACCCATGTCTTGCAATGCCACGGAGGTCAGAAGAGGGCATTGGATTCCCCTGGAACTGGTGCTGGGAATAGAACCCAAGTCCTCTGCAAGAGCAGTCAGCGCTCTTAACCACTAGGCCATCTCTCCAGCCTCTGAACTTCTTTTTTTAAATAAGATACTCTGGTAGGGACAAATTTAACAATGATACTGTGTCTTCTAGGGAATCTTGGCTATACAGACAATGTGAAAAGAAATTAGAAGGAGAAAATATTACATGGTTAACCTGGGTTAAATAACAGGCCAGCAACTGAAAATGTAGGACAGTATCTATCCTCTACTCGGTAGTATCTATCTATAGTATAGTATCTATAGTATACTATACTGTATAGTATAGTATATCTATACTATACAGTATCTATCCGAGTAGATAGAAAATCAGCCAGTTCTATCAGGATGTGAAGGAACCAAATAATCAAAATTGGGATTAATAGAGTCTTAGGATGGAGGACGGCATGAGGTAGACAGTCATGTGATAAAGATTACAAAAACAGATATGGAGATTAAACTAAATTCAGACTAGCAAGGGTAGGTGTACAACGAATTCAGAGGTGGGCGTCAAGAAGCAAAATCAAGGTAAGCTGGGCAAAGAAAGAGGAATAGGCACTAGACAAAGTTGGATAAACACGGGCTCAAAGACGAAGGCAGTATGGAAAGGTTATGACAAGGAGCCAGAAACAACTCAACACCAGAAAGATTGAAGGACAAGCAAGTGTGTGCCCATACAGGAGGCTGGACAAGGAAAAGCTTCCAGTGTGGAGATTCTGCTCCAGCTCTCTTTTATCTTTGATATTTCCACATACGGTGATGGTGATTTATTTTCCTTTCTCGGATGCTTAAATGACATATGGAAGTCATATAAAATTTTTGGATAGGCTGTGTTTATTGGCTAATGCAAAATAGTGGAAGTATTGATATTAGTATGTTTCAATCAAGCATTAGGGTAAAAATTTGCACAAGCTATATTGTGCTTCCTGGCTTGCCGCCTGGCACCTCCTGCCCTGATGGTGCCCCTTCCATTTTTCCATTTCCTAACTAGGGCTTCTTTTCAGCTTGAACGATCTGCTCAAGAAGCTAGTCACAAAGACGTGGTTTCGATTGCTTATTCTTGTGTTCCACCCTGTGGGCTTAGCCAAAAAATCAGGAGTCACAAACCCGTGTTCTTCCCAGACTTGTCTGAAGCTAATAGGAGTGTCAAAGACAAAGCAAACATTTAAAGTCCAAATCCTGGATGATACATGAAATGTGTTTTGGAGGAAAAGGCAAGATATTGGCAGTAAAACTTGGGCAGTAGCACAGTCACTTCTTAATGTACCTTAAAGAGCCAATTCTGTGCATCTTGCCCATGAATCAACCCAGGTGCCACTTACTGACAGTTCTGGCACTGACCGTTATTGCTCACTGCCTAAAACGGCAGTGATCACAGCTCTACGTGTTGGATGCTTGTCCTCAGCGTGGTGTTATTGTAAGCCTTTAGAAGGTGGGACCTACTGGAGGAAGTTATGTCAATGGGGCTGTAACCTCGAAGCGGTTATTAAAACCCCCATTTCTTCCTCTCTTTGTTTCTCATTGCCATGAGACACAGCTTTCCTCCACTCTCCTATTCTGACATGTCACTTCCTGAAGGGTTCAAAGCAATGGTCCACAGACTGGAAGACACTACAGGTGTGATCCAAAATATATCTTCTGTCATTCAAGTAGATAATCTCAGGTATATTTTCTATGGTAATGTGAAGCTGATTAATACAATTAGCAATGGAAAAGAAGCTCATTAAAATACCCACTTTTCCAAGTACAAGCACTAATCAGAAAGTGGTACTTTCCATCACGAAAACAGAGAGTCTGACAACTCCAACTTCATCTTCTCAAAGGAGATATAGTGGAGAACACTGGAAGGTGACTGTGCTGGAAAGCTTTAGTGTCAGCTTGACAGTAAGGGAGCCTCACTTGGGGAATTGGCTCCTTTGGACTGGCCTGTGGCCATGTCTGAGGAGTATTGTCTTGACTGTTGAGCCATGTGGGAGGGCCCAGCCCATTGTGGGTGTTGCCACCCCTGGGTGGATTGTTCTGTACTGTATAAGAAAGCAGGCTGGGCATGGAGCAAGCCAGTAAGCAGCAATCCTCCATGGCCTGTGCCTCAGCTCCTGCCTCCAGGTTCCAGCTCTGAGTTCCTACCTTGGGCTCCTTTAGTGATGAACTGTGACCAAGGAGATGTAAGATGAATAAGCCCTTTCCTCCCCAAGTTGGTATTAGTCAGAGTGGTTTGCATAGCAATTAAAAACAAACTAGAACAAACTAGAACAATGACCTTAGAGACAAGCCATCAAAGCCATGTTGTTGATTTACTAAGCCATGAAATTATGATTGGTAATACACTTGCACTTTCTTCCTGAGAGTTAGCAGAATGTCAGGATGTTCTAGGAGGCCAGAATCTTTATATTACTCCAAACACAGGGAGATGTAATGCAAGAGGGAAGTATGTGGTTGAAATGGTTTGCAACTATGGAAAATCATGGTATGTATTGTAAAGAGAACACAAGATTTAGGTCACAATACATATTTTAGAGTACTATTATCTAGTGAGTGATCTCAGTTTAACTTCTTAATTTATCCTGTCATCAGTTTAGTTGTCTGTAAAATGGGAAAATGCATTCTTGATCTACTTTGCTGAGGTATTATGACAATCAAACAAAAAAAATGATTGGGAAAATGTTTGTAGTCTGTAGATTCCTATGCACATGGGAACTATTATCTTGTCTTTTTCCCTAAAAGCTGGTCCTTGGAGTTCACTTAGCCCAGAGGTTTCCAAATGACTTCTAAAAGCACATTTTTTGGAGCTACTCAAATAAAGATGTAGACAAAATATGAGTATGTTTTCTGATTCTTTTTTTTTCTGATCCAAAGGACTTGCTTCCTTTCACAGATTTCACTCTTTATGTCATTAACTAAATTTAAATCATGCCTAAAGACGTACTAGCTTGGCAGCACATTTTCATATCCTGTTTGGTTTAATTTTTTAAATTCTTTTGAAAAGCACTCCAAGATGTTTGCAAGAAGATCACTCAACAAATTCAAGCCTCTCTCAACTGCACATACAAGGACACACCCACATCAATGTGGGAAAAACTGATGACTGCTGTTAACTTAATAAAATGAATCTACAGAAAACAGTTCCTAAAACCGTATCTACTGCACACCAGAGAGTCATTTCTTGGCTCAGAGAGCCTTAACCTCCTCAGACCAATCTGAGAGGGGAAAGAGATCTTATAGAACGCAAGGTCACCAAACTCAAAGAAATGTTAGGATATGGTTGAAAATAGACACAGAACTTTCCATGAAGCAGGCATCCTGGCAAGAGAAAATTCCCTAGTGTTTCAACATTATTGAGAGACTAACCATCATCAGATCTTGAACTGTGTTACATAAACACAATAGCCTCATTGTTAGCAGCTGTTTGTTGGTGAGCATTGCACAACTGACCAGGTGCACGGCAAGATGGGGTTTTGTCTTTATCCAAAGATGAAGGGTAGGTAGGATAAAGATTTAATCTAATGGGGAACTTCATTTGTTTCAAGCCATCAGGGCTATTAAAATCCATAAATTCCTTGGCTAGTGGTGTATATATGTGGTAGAAATTAAAGCATTCTGTGAATATGTGAAGATCTTTAATTTGCGAACTATTATTTTTTATCTTGAAGGATTAAGAATTGATTTTAAACAGAGATGCCTGGGTGAAGGTAAGACCATTGAGTCAGTGTCAGTAAAGATTGTCAGATAATTACGTGGAAGACATATTTGCATTGCCAGTGGCAAGAACAGTTGATTTTCAGTGACCACTTGAAGATAAATAATCAATGCTCAAATATACTTATTAGATAAACAAAGGAAAATCATTCATATAGAGCAGAAGAGTTTCTATAGTTCATAGTTAAAGAAAAGATTAACTTCCATTTGAGAAAAATTCACCCCAAATTAATCATTAGAGTTCAGATTTTTCTATTTCCTGTGATAGAATTTCAAAAGCTGTTTTTTCAGCTTTGTTACATATTTGACTTTGAATCTTTAAAGGTATATTTTCTTCTACTGATATAGCTCTTTGTTTAATGAATTTGTGTATTTCAAGAGCTTCTGATAACCAGCTAGTTGTTTGTAAGACAAGTTTTTTGAGGTATCGGCTTTTATGTTTGATAAATCTGAGCATTCACATGGAGTCAATTTTATGTTGGTTTAGTTTTTAAAGAGTGTATTCCTATATACATAAATGGACATGACCCAAGAGAATGACAATATCTAGGCAATCTTAAGATCAATATTATTATTATACACCATGTGATGCACTGACATTATTAATCTTTTTCTAACCTGTTTGGAAAAAGAGCTACAAAACTTACTGAGCGAAACTCTCTGATAGCCAGAGATCTAAGTCCCTGCTCAATGAGAAAGATACTACTAGCTTACCCAGTGCACAGATAAGGAAGTTGAGGCAAAGTGCTTAGAGAAAGTTGCTCTCAGAGTTCTTACCCTTCAGCCTAAGTATGGTTTCACAGCAGAAATCATCAGATTAGGAGCAGACCTTTGGATAAAACTCCTCTTGTAGAGTAGTATACAGCGACAAACCACTGACATTTGGGCTACAAACTTGCTTTCAGGATAGGTAAAACTATTGCTTACAAAAAAAGACTATAAAAGCTGGCTATAGTTTTACACACTTTTATTCCCAGCACTTGGGAGGCAGAGGCAGACAGACATCCAAACCAGCCTGGTCCACATAGTGAGTTCCAGGCCACCTGTGGGGACAAGAAAAAGACCTCCCCTCAAAAAAAAATTGAACTATAAAAGCCCAACTTAAGAATCATGTTTATGGTGCTTTCATTAATAAAAAATAGTATTTTCTTATTCTTTCTTTCTTTTTTTTTTTTTGTCTTTTTTAGTTCTTTCTTTCTTTCTTTCTTTCTTTCTTTCTTTCTTTCTTCCTCTTTCTCTCTCTCTCTCTTTTTTTTTTTTTTGGTCTTTTTGAGCCTGGGTCTCCCTTTAGTCCCAGCTGGTCTGGAACTTGCTATGTAGACTGAGCTGGCAAAAATCTGCCTCTGCCTCCCCAGTGCTGGGATTAAAGGTGCCTGCCACCATGCCTGGCCAACAACTGTCCTTTGCAGAAGACCTCCATTCAGTTCCCACATGACAACTAACAATCATCCATAACTCTGTTTTCAGGGGATCCAACCCCTCTTATGACCTCTATAGGCACTGCATGGCATGGTGCACTTATGTACACACCATCAGTACACTCGTACACATAAAGTAAAAATAATAAATAATTTTTAAAATTATTACTAAACTCCAACTATGCTTCAAAAATATAATCATGGAGTTCAAATACATCATTGATAAAGGAAATTAAAACTATATGTTTTGTTAATATGTCTTCAGCCAGGAAATAACACAGATCATACCAATGAAGTTTGCACTTCACAAGCCTGCAAGTGCCTCAGTGGAGGAAATGAAGCCATTTTCAGATTCAGTTCCAGGGATGACCGTAGTGAGTGATGATTCTACTTCTCATGTGAAAGAGATGAGGTTTATTTTGTATATTGAAGAATATTTATGCATTATTTTAGAACCTCATACAATGTATTTTAATCATATTTTCCCTCCTCAAACTCTTCCCAAGTTCACTTCCACCTCCATATCCAACTTCGTCTTTTTTCCTTCCCATATCAAATCCACCACATGTCGCTCAGAGACCCTTGGGTTGGAACATGTCCTGGATTTTGGTCAACCTACCAGGGTTGACCCTTAAAGAAAACTGACTCTTCTTGTCCCAGGAGATAGTGAATGTCTATGGATTCTCAGGTAAGGGTGGGGCCTCATACCCCCCTCTCCTGTGCTTTTATTTTGTCTGTCTTGAGCTTGAACGGGTTTTGTGCATGCTGTCACAACTGCTATCAGTTCATAGGTGTAAATGCCCTGCTGTCTTTTAACTCTTTGAAGAAAGAGACTGAGAAAGACACAAGATGGAAAGACCTCCCATGCTCATGGATTGGTAGAAACAATACAGTGAAAATGACCATCTACCAAAAGCAATTTACAGATTCACTGAATCTCAATCAAAATCTCCAGGACATTCTTCACATAAATAGAAAAATCCATCCTAAAATTCATATGGAAACACAAAAGACCCCAGATAGCCAAAGCAACCCTGGGCCCAAAGAGAGATGCCAGGGAGAGGGGCTGATTTTTGACCTACTTATCATTTCCAAAGGCATGGTGATTTCCCATGTCGATCTTTATGGAGGCAATGCACGCTTGTCTGAGAACTGGAGGTTACCACAGGCTCTTACCATAAGCTGCTGCTCAATGTTTTCAGTACCAAAGTATAAAGACAGGGGGTTGTTTCCTAATGTTTTATTTCCTTAGATACATCATACAAGAAAAGGAATTTGTTTCTATACCCAATGGTCACTTGTTTTTAGAGCAATTTTTACAAACACAGAGGTTGATCAGAGCTCCTTGAAATTCCCTGTGTTTACTTTCTAAGTACTCTTACTGAGTGCCAGGTGGGGACAGATGTGATTGATTGATTGATAAAGAAATTTACATACATAATGCAAATACCACATATACAGACAATACTATATACATATGTATTCTGGATGTAGAAAAAACATACCTTGCTCACATTGATATTTCTTTCGCTGATGTAAACAACAGGCTGAAGAGAATCTATAAACTGGTCCTGCTTGTACTACATCCTGCAAAATTATTCAAAAATTCTAGCCTGTGGGTCTTCCTATTTCTTATTTCCTGTGCAAACGCAGTCTTATCTGATATATATCAGCAGAAAGATTACACACAAAATCATTTAAGAGATAGCGTGTTAAATATGTACCATATAATCATAGTCTTAAAACAAAGCTAGTCCTTATTTTAAACTTCCCACATGATTTCCATATTTTAAAGAAAAAGATTAATGTTCCTATCCTCCCTGAGAATATAATAAAACTGGAGTAATTTACTGTCCCTCTTCTCCCTTTAGTTTTGAAAATAAAATAAGTCAAATGTGCGTATTTTCTGGAAACACTAAAATGTAAGTTCTCTTGGGTGAATTAACTCCTTCCTTCCAGACTTAGAAATCAGTTAGTCCCACCAGTCTTCAGAAGTCTGTCCCTCAGAACAAACTCTCACGGCACCATTTTCTTTGCTGTAATTAGAGAGATTTCAATTCCCTTCCTCTTTCAGTTAATTACAAACTGACTTCTAAAATTTGACTTTAACTGTTATATACCCAGTGTCTATCAATATCAGGAACATAAGAAATAAGTAAGTATTGAACTAATGATCTGTAAGTAGCCGTTAGACAATATTTTATGAAGCTATTTGATTAAGTAAAATAGTTTTATAAAATAATGGTACTCTATCTGGCTAGGCAAGAACATTTCACACAAATCTCTAGTTAGAGATCAAAAGAAAGACACTTTGCCTGACTCTAACCCCCTGTATCGTGGTGCGTCTGCTTTGTGGAGACATGAGAGGCTCCTTTCTTTTATTGTCAGTAGGACAGGAAGAGACACTGCCTGGCACAACTTTCTTTACTAATAACAAATGTTTTTAATGCTATAGAAATTGGGTATATTTGAAGCATGTTGTCTAAGTAGAATGGTTACTTCCTTTCAGTAATCTAGTCAGCCTCTTTAATCCTAGCACTCGGGAGGCAGAGGCAAGCGGATCTTTGTGAGTTCAAGGCCAGCCTGGTCTACAGAGTGAGTTCCAGGACAGCTGGGGCTACAAGGAGACCCTGTCTCGAAAAAACCAAGAAAAAAAAAAAAAGAGTGGGTGACTGACACATGCATAGTCACATAAATGTATAATACTGAATAAGCATACAAATATAACTTGCTCATGTGTGTTCAGTAATCTGATAGACTTCTTTTTATTACTCTGCATTCAAAAACTAAAGTTCTCCATTGAGCACTTCTAAGAGCTTCATAATAAATATGGATGATTGAGTTACAGCTGAAGCTTAGTTCCTAATAGTGTCTACACTGCCCTTGAAGGTTATTTCAAATGGCTAAACTGCTTTACAGGTATGCTTTTGATCCCACAAGAAGTCTGCCCAGATAGAAGAATTATCTCAAAGGAAAGGCAGCATTAAAAAAAAAAAAAACAATCTGCATGGCAGATGAGAATTCGGAATTCGGTATACACCCACAAGACATATCCTACTGCAAAGACACATGCACAGCTCTCTTCACAATAGCAAAGAGCTGGGACCAACCCAAATGCCCTTCAACTGATGACTGGATAACACATCTACACAATGGCGTTCTATGCAGCAGTAAAGAAAGATGACGTCATGAGCTTTGGAGGTATATGGATGGAACTCGAAGCCATTATGCTAAGTGAAATAACACAGTCCCAGAAAAAAACAAAAAGGCAAATGGTTTCCCTCATTTGTGGATGCTAACACCAAATCCCCAGTTGGCAGGCAAACTGAGCAACTTATTATATTTCATTGTATGTGAAAGAAACTGTGCTATTATAATGTGAATCTCTTAATGGGCTCTAGAATTGTCCTACAACTTGTATTCACACATTGTAATTAACACATGTGGATGGAAGATATGTATTCATGTTCTAAAAAAAAACGTAAAGTTATACTTCTTTTTACCTGCATGCAACTTTACTGTTAAAATGTGATTCCCAGCCAGGTGTGGCGGCGCACACTTTTAATCCTAGCACTTGGGAGGCAGAGACAGGTGGATCTTTGTGAGTTCAAGGCCAGTCTGGTCTACAGAGTGAGTTCCAGGTCAGCTGGGGTTACAGGGAGACCCTGTCTCGAAAAGACAAAAATAAATAAATAAAATAAAATAAAATGTGATTCTCTAAATGTGTTTTGGAATTAACCTATAGTTTATTTTCAGAATTTGTAATTTTGATTTATCTGTGGATTGTATATATGCATATTTTGGAATGATATAAATTTAAAGGGAACAAAAAAGAGAGAGAAAAATCTATTCAAAGAACTGATGAAAACAGTAAACTTGTGCACAGAAAAGGCTATAAAAGACTGAGAAAAAGATGCAAGACAGGACTTGACATGTATGACAGAATCCATGAACTCTGGTGGGGGGTAAGGGCGTGAGGGGCGGCATGGATGGGGAAATGAGTTTAAATTTGATTAAGAAAAATGCCCTCAATAAAAATTAACTTAAAAACAAAACAAAACAAACAAACAAAAAAACAATCTGCAAAACCCGGGTATGGTGGCACACGCCTTTAGTCCCAGCACTCGGGAGGTAGAGACAGGTGTATCTAAGTTCAAGGCCAGCCTGGTATATATAGTGAGTTCCAGGACAGCTAAAGCTACAGAGAGACTCTGTCTCAAAAAGACTAAAAAAAGTTGAGGAGGCCTTGCCACCTCAACTAACTTTTCCCTTCACTTAAGTTTCTGTGGTCCTGAAATCTGACAGTCCCCTGGAGTCCAGACAAGCAGTGAGCTACAACACCTATGGATCATTCATATCTATTTTCCCCGGATCGATGCATGACCGTCTCTTGCCCTGTGGATGTGTTTTTGGGCCCTTTCATGAGACAGGCTGGCAAAACAGGCTGACTGCAGTGTTTCCTGTAGTTCAGGCACAGCAGGAAAACTTGATATCTCTGTAGTCTCAACCCTCAGATGATCTCACCACCCACCTGGCATTGGGGTGCAAGCTATACAGTCCTGAAGATCCTTCACAACACCATGTGGCAAACCAAGGTGGTAGAATCCAAAGAGCCTGAAATCATGGCTGAGTTTGTCACAAGGCAGGTTTGAAATGCCTCTTCAGTTCCTATGAGTCAGTGAGTCTGAACAGCCATGCAGACACTGCTGGTTTGAAAGCTACCACTTGCAGTCTGCAAGTGATAAAATGTTTCCCTTTATTTGTTTGGTCATTTAGTCTTCTGAGGTCTTAATAGGATTGTGTAAAATGTAATTTAAAGAAGAAATCCACAGGATGATGAGCCCCAAAAGTCAGAAGGACTACTTCTATGTCAGTTGCAGAGACAGACTGTTGTTTATTTCACGGCCCCTGGGGCCTAACACAGCATTTAGCACACCACAGGCATGAATGAACATTTACTGAGTGCCTACATGTCAACTCTGAGAAATGAGGACTGTGATGGGCAGAGTGCTTACTTTCATGGAGTTCACATTCTGTTGTGGAGGGCAGGAAATAGAATTAAATAAGAAAGAAAACACCAGAAAGTGTTAAGTCCTCTTAGAAAGTGCTAGGTGGAGAGGCAAGTGTCAGATAGGTAGCTAACTTTAATTCAATGTGTGTGGGGGAAGGGGGAGTGGTTCTTTCTAACTGAATGGTCAAACCAGTCATGACATAACAGCTCTTCTGATTCCTGGCTACTTGACAGAATCCCCTGAAGATTTAAGGACACCATGGCTAGACCATGCCCACCCAAACTGATTTCACTGGGTGTAGGATGCTGACCTGCCCAAGTGCTGTATTAAGTGTTTCCAGATGATTCCAGTGAATATTTAGTGATCAGGAAGAACATTCCAAGTAAAGAAACAGTATTCTCTCCTTTAGGAGACAGGCTTGTTCATTAACAATGGATAACAAACCATCCAACCAAATTAAGTGAGGCTTGTAGACTGGCGAGGGAGCACGAAATGTCCGCAATGGTACTTTTGAAAACTACTAGAGATGTCAGTACCCCCATATCTGCTATAGTAATTTAACTCCCCCAAGGGTGTGGTGAGAATTTAAATGGTCAATGTCAGCACCTCATGTACTTATCTGCAAAGCTACATACTAAATGCATCACTTCATTGAAAGTAGAAAGCTAATTCACAAATCAGTTATTGGAAAATCGAACAAGAGGCTGGAAAGATGGCTCACCAGCTAAGAGCATTGGCTGCTCTTGCAGAGCACCTAGGTTCAGTTCTCAGCACCCACATGGCAGCTAACAACCAACCTGGCCTACATAGTGAGTTCCAGGTAGACTAGGACTAGGGAGACCTTTTCAAAGAAACAAACAACAAACAAAAAATAACAGACAATCTATGCCTTCTTCTGGCCTCTGAGGGGATTGCATGGACAGGTGCACAGTCCAAACATTCATATACATAGAAGAAAAATAAATAAAAACTTAAAAAGAATATTGAACAACCTGCTTCCCTCTTCACAATGGCTGACTTGCTTAGAAACAAAATTAGAAATAAAAGTTTAAGAGGGTATTAAGTTTTTCAGAGATCTGGTGTATAAAGTATTGCATTTACTGCACTGCAGAGCTAAAGATAAAAAGAGGTGTTAATTGACATATAAAATGCCTAACACAATATAAAATGTGCATGTTCACATGTACAAAGAGGTAGTAGCAAGTTGGGCATGGTGGTGCATTCCTTTAATCCCAGTATTTGGGTGGCAGATGCAGGTGGATCTCTGTGAAACTGAGGCTAACCTGGTCTTCGTAATGAGTTCCAAGCCAGCTGGGGCTACAGAGAGACCATGTCTAACAAAACAGAGGGATGATGGCCTATATAGAAAAAACTAGATGCCAATACTAGTCCTGCATCCCATGGGAGGTTCGGCTTTGCACAGAGAGTCCCTAGGCACCAAAGCCTTGGTTATAAGTGGGAATTGATCATATATGCTTATGTGATATAGTCATGATTTTGAAATGGTAGAGTTTCATAAATTCTGTGTGAAAAATAAAGAAGTGAAACATTGTAGATAAATAAAAGTAGTCAATTTATTCTGATAGTTGTAGGTGGGAATATGGGGTAATTCAGATTGGAAAGATGGCTCCGAAGGCAGAGCACTTACTGTGTAAGCATGAGGATCTGAGTTCAAATCCCCAGCACCCACATAGAATCAAGGTGTGGTAGCATGAACCTGTAACCTCAGCCCTGAGGAGACAGAGACAGACAGATCCTTGTGACTGATTGGACTGCCAGTTTACCCAGTCAGTGAGCTGAGTAAGAGAACCTGGGCCAAAACTGAAGGATAGAGGGCTACTGAGGAAGACTACCTGGTACCTACCTCTGGCCACAACATGTGCCTGGCACTAATCATACACAAAAATACACCCCCCAACACACACACAAGATAAAATGTAGGAATAACAAACATAAATAAGGTTCTTCAATCATATTCTCCGAAACAAAGGGCATCAGGGGTTCAACAGCCTGGTTCAAGGCAAGTGAGATCAGGCATCCCCTGAGGGATCTTGGGTAAATCTTCAAGTTGACTTATGATGTCATTAAGGTATCTGTCATCTAAAATCCTAGGACAAAATGAGAACTGAAGTTCCACTTTTACACACCTATTAATAAATTAGATCAATAAAGTATCTGATGCTTATTTGAAATGATCAGTTTTTATAATTCACATCACAATACGAAATATTTACAGACATAAAATTCTGAGAGAGAGAGAGAGAGAGAGAGAGAGAGAGAGAGAGAGAGAGGTGGCTTATTACTTAGGGGAAAACAGACTGGATTAAATGACACCTGGTTTCACTGGATGAGGAGGGAAAGAGGGGAAGAAACGGGAATTTGAAATGTCTGCAGAGCTCATTAATGCCTTGATACCAAATGATTCAAGGACATCTTTGGCCATGATTCAAACAGTTGTTCTATTCTGAGTAACATGACGACAATCTAAAGATCCACAGCTGGACTCTGGAAAACCCTGCCTGAATCTCCTGTAATAAAAGTAACAAATTTGCTGCATTGGTTGTAGGACACAGGGCCATTTCAGAATGAATCCTGTCAAAGCCAGGGACCCAGAGGAGCTGCTTTCTACAGTTGGGTAAAAGATGGGATTTGTCTTTAAGTAACTCTAATATTAAGTAAAGGCTGAGCAAGCAGTTTTGAGAGGTCCTGGCTCAAGCCGAAACAAGGGGACATCTGAGTACCCACAACTTGATGTGACACATTTCTATGATTCTAACCTCTTTCCTCTGTGACTGGGTTTCACAGGCCGCCCCCAATGGCATGCAGACACTGGCTTCAAGATGCATTACCTATCATATACCCTGTCTTTTATTGTTCCGCAAAACTTTGATGCCACCATGTATGCTACCAATAATATCATTTAACATTCCAGGTTTTCCTCAGATGCACTCTGAGTTTGTTCTACATTTACCACAAGACCCCCAAAATCTAATGGTAGGGGCCTCACACACCATCAATTTAACTGCCATTCTAAAGGTTAATAGTTGAAACATTACAGTAATAGGAGCGATTAAAATTATAAATTTCTTCCAGAAACCTCTCCCATATTTTCTTCCATCTTGCTCTTTGGGCATAAGGTAACTCTGTAAGGCCAAGTCAAGAAGTAATTGTTGGGCCTCCGTCAGAGTCTTCCAACTTGCTGCCCGACAAGTGTCCTGTCACCATTATGAGTAAGATTCCACTCAACTCTTCAGCTTTCCTGTCTTGACTCCCAGTGTCACTTGACTGTGAATGAGTACTGTTGTTTGGCCTATTTCCAATTCTTACTGGCAAGTGCATCTACTCTGTGGCTGCCACCGCTTTTGACACTCCTTAAAAGCATGAGACACAGCTTTTTAACCTCCTAATATGGACTGAGGACTCATGTCTCTACAAGAATCCTCCAAACCTTTAATGCCAGAGGTGGACTACTGAAATACCCAGCTTACGGACTAAACAGGTAAGGGGATGTCAACCTGGTCAGAGTGTAGACTGCCATTGTTGGACTACCTGGGCTGTATCACGGAGGCCAGTGCATGGGGATCAAGACAGGGTGTGTGCTTACTGGACTTCATTTTGGGGGACCATGGGAGGGAAAGACCCTAATGTGGAGCAAAAGTGCAGTATTGATGGTTGGGGTTGCCAAGGAGGAACCTTCGAGCACTTCCTTAAGGAAAACATGACATCTTTTAAGGAAGAAAAAAAAATCCTCCAATTCAAGTGATATGTGTATGTATGTATGTATATATGTATGTATGTGTATTTATATATATATATATATATATATAATATAAAGTTTAAAAAAAAAGAAAGTAAAAAAAAATAACAACAACAAAGGAACCCAAGCCCTTTAACTGCCAGGGAGCCCCAAATTCTTCTAGGAGTTAATAGTATCTCTTTTCAAATATAAACTGTAAACGCTGTGAATAGTTTTTTATTCCTTGAGGGAAACGAAAGAAATATTTTCCTTGCTGCCAAACCAATAACCCCTTCCCTTGCCAATTTTTTATAACCGATTTTCTATGCTAACATTTGATTGTGGAGACAGAGTTTTCAAGCCCCTTCCTCCAGGAAAGCCAGGCTCTAACTCACCTTCCAGTGCACACTGACCACATCCTGGACAAAGCTGAGCACTGGTAATGTGAATGCTAAGCAGATCTGGACCGCAGGAAGCAAGATGCCACACTGGAGAGCTGTCAGCACTCCCCCAGCACCCTGCCTTCTAGTCAATTAGCAAACACTGAGGTTTGGAAGTGAGCAGACACCTTGTGATCTCAAAAGCAAAGGGAAGCAGCCCTTCGTTGCTACTTGCAAAGGCTGTGCCCAGGCTGACCACCGTCTGAGGCAACTCATTCCTCCACTACTGCTGCTTCCTAGTCTTATCCTCCTGAGACACTGGACAAACATCAGCTTACACAGTCTTCCATAAACCCAGATAATTTTTTTGAATAACACAGTTGCACTTTATTTTAAAGAATTGGGGCCTGACGAAAGCTTTTCCAAAAACACAAAAATGTGGCTAACTGATGAATCTGGACATATTTAGCAAAGATTTAAGTCAGATTCCAGCCAATGGGTTTTATTCATTTATCCATCCATTCAATAAACATATTTTAGTATCTGCGGTTCAAAATAGTGTGGCAAATGATGCCTTTGTTATGAAAACAGGCAAGAACTCCTCCTCTCTAGAGTCAAAATATGCCTGTGTATGTACAACTGTGTATTTATGCATAAGCAACTTCAGCATCGAGAATAATAGGAAAATAATGACAAGTAATCCCCAGTGCAGAAATCATTCAACACGGAACTCAAGATAGTAATGTTCCATTGAGTTCACATTTTCTTATAATGCATTTTGTAGTCTAGTAAACATAATGTAACAGAATAGACTATCTTTACATATAAGGTCATATCATTAATATAGTGACTCTCAAAACTTTAATATCTTGCTTTCTCATTGTCTATAAGTACATTGAGGGTGCTGTTAACTTTTTGCTTCTTATAGCACTGAAGACTGAATCCAGAGATTCAAGCATGCTAAGCAAGTGCCCTTCTACAGAAGTATAGGGACACTGTCATTTTTTTTAAGTAGTTAACATTTGTAGATAATTAAAATGTGGTAAGTTTATGCAAAGCATAATTAAATGTAACTATTTTTCTTAAAGATTTTAGTTCTATTTGTGTGTGTGTGTGTGTGTGTGTGTGTGCATGTGTGCAAGTGCTCTCAGAGGCCTAGAGAGGGTATTGGATCCACCAGAGTTACAGGTGGTTTTGAGCCACCTGACATGAGTGCAGGAACCGAACTCAGGTCCTCTGGAAGGTCAGCAAGCATTCTTAATTAATGAGCCATCTCGTCATCCCTAAATTTAATTATTTTTAAAGATCTTTTACAAAACAATTTCAAGGCAAATTATATGCAGAAAGTACATTTCTTTGGTATTTTGCTCACTAAGTTTTCCAGACGAGGAAATGGAAACCCATCAAGTAGGTGGTAATGTTCATAAATGGTTTTCTAGAGACGAGAGTGTCTCTTTTTTCAAATTCATGGCTTTTTCATTCTTGCCTTAGATAGAGTTCTAATAAATTGGAAGCAAATTAGAAAGAAAAATAGTGACTGGAATTTAATGCAGAATTATTGCTGCAAAATAAAAAAGCAGTGAAGGAAGAATCCGAAGGAAAAAAATAACAGAAATATCACAAATAAATCCATCACACACATGGCAAACTGGATAGCAGTCTGGTGACATTTCAATGAAGGGTAAACCCCTCTAAGCACATGAGGAACCTGCATGACTTAACTGCCTTTCAGTCTATCTTTTTAAGTCTTGTTTCTCTCTTCTTCTCCCTTGTTAAGTGCTAACCACACTGTTCAATTCTGTACAGCTTGTCAAATCCTTAGCACTTCGGGGACAGCTTATGCTGTTCTCCTTGTTTGAAACCCTTTTCTTTCCATTCTTCACATCGCTAGGTCTGTTTTATTGAAGAATCAGTTTATGCAGTCACAGGTCCTGAATGGACACTCAGAAAATATTTCTTGAGTAAATAAAGAAAAAAAAAAAAAACAAGCATCTATAATGTAATACTATGCCTTTCAGAAAATGGTGACCATTGGTTTATTCTAAGAACCACAAGAAAAGGAGTAAAAACATAAGAACATGTCCATCAAAATTATTTGAAACAAGTCTGTCTAAAGAACAAAGCATAAGGAACTTCAAATTATTATTTTCTGGAATGCAAAAATGATAAAAATCATGCTTGAGCTACTTTCATGATATAATAATTTCTCATGAACCACATTTTACTTGCTATGAACACAAGGTTCTATAAGAAGGCAGCCTGATTTAAAGGCCCTTTTCATGCAATTATATATATATATATATATACCAGAGGATCTGACTGTTTCATACAATATAACTCTGAAATATCAATAAATTAATTTATATTTCCTTTTTCATGGTCCTGTCATGTTCAGATAAGTAAGATTTTACAGTAGAAATTGAAGCCCACAGTCATATTCTCTCAAGGATTTCTCATTCCAAGTTGTTCACTTCACAAGTCTAAAGATGGTTCCTCTCTCCCCAGCTGTGCCAGTTCAACCTGGAATGGGAAACATTGAGTTCTGACATCCTTAGGAGCTACCACGACTGTATGATGGAAATGAAGCTGACAGTTCTGTCAGGGGTGTGAGAAGCGGAACCAGAGCCAGCTTGTTCCTTCAGAGACGTGCTAGCTGTACACAGCCGAAGATAATGCAAGCAAGTTTGGTGGATGAGACGTGCAGATATAGTTCAAAGACACATGGGAGAGGTATTGACTTCTCATGTGTTACTAACCTACTTATTGGTGAGCAGTGTCTTGCCCAATGTATGCCAGTACTATGGAGGAGGAGCAAGGGATGAAGAGCCTCCTCTTAGGGATTGACTACCTCGCATCCCCTTACAATCTAAAACTACCTTATTTGGTATTTCAGGTAGCTGATTTATAGATACTGGGCAGTATTTATGTCCTGGGATGAGGTTCTTAATGACCCACGGTCTCATGGGTCATGTAAGTTAAACACCTGATCTTTTTAAAGCCATCTATAATCTTTGAAACAGCTCTTCAGGGTAGGTGCTAATATTTATGTTCTATTAATCAGAAAATCAAGGCTCAATGAGGGAAATTAATTGCCCAAGGTCATACCTAGTGAGTAGCAGGCTTGCCCTGTGCTCGCCTTCCCTTCTGCTGCTGGGATCTCCCACACACACTTCCCTGTTGCTGAGGAAGTTATTCAGTGTTTTCTCTAAGGGAAGATATTTTCTGCTTATAAAATGTAAATTAAGTAAAATCTCTACAAACATCTGAAGCACATTTTAAATCTTAAACCGAGAATATGTCCCGGATTTTCCAGAAGTCATAACATATCTACAACACCACTTTCTAGCCAGATGTCCTCACAAGCCATGCCTTATTTCCATGTTCTGTGGATGAGACTCTGTAGCAGTAATGGTTACTTGCTGGCTGGCTGTGAATATGGAGACTATGTCCAGGGCAGGCCACTTCAGGTAGCTGAGATCTAAATCTCCCATAAGGCAGTGCTTACAGGTATCACTGAAAAAGATTTTCATTTTCAATAAGTTTTGCTGAAGAAAGATCTTAAGAAAAGAATCATAAAAATAAAAAAAAACCTTGGCTGGAGAAACAGCCACATTGATGTGCTTGCTGCACAGAAATGAGGACTGTGGTAGATCCTCAGAAACCCATGTTAAAGGTGCTCAGCATGGTGCTACACATCTCCCACCCCTGTGCTAGGGGATGCAGATCCCTGAGACTCACTGGTCAGCCTGTTAATACATTAGCTCAAGGATACTCAGAGACCCTACCCCAAAGGAAGTGGAAGGTGTTTGTGAGAAAGACACCCAAGGTTGTACTCCAGCTGCCCCATGCATGCATGCAGGTGTGCTCACCCCAAATGCATGTACACATGAACAAAAGAACTTACATGTTTTCCAGTTCCGAGGTTTGCGCTGCTTTTGTCCTCTCATCCCTGAATATATGCGCACGCATGTGTGTGTGTGTGTGTGTGTGTGTGTGCGCGCGCGCTCGCATGTGTGAGTGTGTGTGTGTGTGATACTCAGTACTATAAGCAGTGTTCACCTGAAAGATGAATTTCAAAATTATAAAATGTAAATAATGGCCGTTTGCCAAGCATGGCGACACATGCCTTTAATCTTGGCAATTGGGAGGCAGAGGCTGGTGGGCCTTTCTGGGACCGAGGCCTGCTTGGCATCTCATCGAGTATCAGCTGAGCTGGGGCTGCAGGGAGAACCTGTCTCCAAATAGAAAGAAAAAGCCTTTTGACTAACTTTCCACTGAATTAAATGCTTATTTGTCTATTTTATGCAGATCTCTAGGGTGAAATAAAAGAACTGCAGAATTTATGTTCTTTACCAGCTCATCGTTTTGTAAAATGGAGATCTTGTTAGCCTATGTCTTTAACTGATTTTTTTTCTATGAAAAAGATTCCACTCAGCTTTCTGGAGCTTCAGACAGTTACGGCATTGCTGAACTGGAAATGTCTTTTGATGTCACATTTGGAGATCCTTAGTTATCCCTGTTGTGATTATGGTTTGGAGCAGCCTACTTATAGTTTTGGTGACTGCTGTGCCCCCACACAGGAAGTCACACTGCACTGTCCGAGCATAGGCCAACCAATAACAGCATGTGAGGACTGGGCAAGCAAAGCAGGTTTAAACTAGATTGACTTCCATGAGGATCCTCCCTTTAAGGTCAGCTGGACCAAAGGCCTAAGGACTGGAGGATGTTGCATGTCCATATTCAGATACTCAGAGTGCAATAAGAAACCTCCCTTCATGGTGCATTCATAGTTTCAGAAACTTATCAGATAGTAACTGGGTATATAAAGATTACCATGTGGTTAGGAAATGAGCGGTAATGAACAGTCCTGAATCACTTCAACATCTAAGAGAAAGCATCAAACACAGTCTAATGAGTATCCTCATTAGCAAAGTATGTAAGACCACAGTTTGTCATTTTAATCCATTTCAAGCATAAACCAGCTTATGCTTGCATGCACACACAGAGTCCTACAGAGAGCACTGAAAGAGTTAATTTAGGCCTTGGAGCACTGGTACTTTAAGCACTGCTTCAAAAGCTCTTAAATGGCAGAAAAATCAATACAGTTTTTATCAGACTTCAGTGTTTATAGAAGCAATACAAAACAGGATTTTGTTAAATGTATATATTACGCCAGATCAAACTATAAGTTAAAACATCTGTGTCCAAGTTAATCTCAGATATAGCATGAAGATAATTTGAGTTGTGTGTTTCCTTTTGTGACCTTTTTAGATGTGGCTTTCAGGGGGATGGGCAGGGAATCATTTTCTTAAGCTTTTAGTTGTCTGCAACAGTGCCAACAGTTGAAAATACAGCAATATTTTCAAGTTACTCAGATGAATAACATAAAGGAAAGAAAAGCCCTTTAGTAATTTCAAAATAGTGTTATATGGGCAATCTTTAAAAACTAGATTATAGGCATATAAATAGAAGCATGCACATCTAAGATTGCTATAGGCTATCCATGACATAAAAAATTCAATTAAAACCATTTTTATGAGCAATTATCACATTCTGAAAAAGCATACACAACTAGCTGGTGGATTATACAATCTTCCCAATGAAACAAGACTTAAACACAAGCATATTTAATAGACTTAGCCTAGCATGCACTGATCATTTTTAGCACAATAAAGGACTTATAGAAAGTCCTTGGTTCTTATTTGTAAGAGACAAGAAAATAAGAAATGAAGTTGATGGAGGATTTCTTTTTTTAGAACTGTTTTTTAAAGGATCAGACATCTGTAATTCAAATCCATTTTGATTGAAACAATAAATTTGATTCAATTCTGAAATTTCATTTCAAAAGTGTAAGAGAGAGATTCATGGGACCCCTCAAAGTAAATGACAAGCCTGGTCTCTGAAATATGTCAGGAACACATTAACACATGTAAAAATAACAGCAGAACCAAACCAAAGTCACAACGGCCAAATGTCCTGAAAACAAGAATTGAAGAAAGGAACTCACAAATTTAATACTAATTGTATCTTTGCTAAGTAACTGGGAACTATGATTAAATATTCTTAATAGCTTGTGGACAGTGGTGCCATTCATTTTTTGTTTGGTCAAAGTACTAGGCAAAGACATTGACTCAAGGTTAAGGAGATGATATTGCAGAAGTGAAATAATCATTCATCGATATACAAAAATACCTTTCCTGTACATTATGATCAAACTCTATTCTACATGCTAGGTATATAACCATAAACATCAATCAGTTATCCACACAAATACAATATGTCAGGTTTTTAGCACCAAGAAGAAAATGAGGCAAAGAAAACAGAAGATACCCAAGGAGTGCCAATTAAGTAAGGTAGTCAGAGAAAGCCTCTCTGTTGAGATGGCATTAGATCAGAGTCATGAATAAAATGAGAGTAAATTCCATGAAGGTCTGTGGAAAGAATTTCATACAGATAGCACAGGACATACAAGAATGCATACAAAGCCCAAGAGTGTTGAAAGTACTTAGGAACAACAAAGGGACCTGTGGGGCCAAAGCAGAATTAAAAAGTTGGAAAGAGGTAGGAACTATCCAAGAAAGATTACTAGGGCCAGGTTATCCCAGCCTTGCAATTCTTGATTATGATGGGAAGTCATCGGAATAGTTAAGATGAGATGGGCTAGGGCAAGCCAAATGACTGAGATGTCTACCTAAAGAAGAGCCATCCAATCCTGAAACCTCGAGCAGTGCTTACATGTAGGAGCCAGCCAATAATGAGTTGATTATTGATCATGAATTCATGACAGTGAATGCAAGAAAGAATGAATACCAGATAGATGGTGATTGTCTATTTCCCAACAAATTATTTTCCACAGCATCAGATTGTTGTGCCCGTAGTCAAAAGCTGGGTATGCTGGCACATGCCTATAATTTCAGCACTTAGGAGGCAGAGGCAGGAAGATCAATGCAAGCTTGGGCCACACAGTGAAGCTCTGTCTCGAAAAAAAAAGTGGGGCTGGAGAGATAGCCTAGCGGTTAAGAGCACCGACGCTCTTGCAGAGGACCCGGGTTCGATCCCCAGCACCCACATGGCGGCTGAGAACCGTCTGTAACTCCAATTCCAGGAGAACTCCAGTTCCAGGGGAATCTGAGACCCTCTTCTGACCTCCGCGGCATTGCACGACACGGGTGCACAGACCTGCATGCAAACAATACATTCATACACATACAAAAATAAATAATAAAAAAAAAAGTAAGGTTCCAGCGTTGTTGTGTATTAGATTATTAAAATGGGATTAGAGAATAAGAAAAAAAACCTGAAAGAATGCTTTAAAAGGGGAAGATGACAATGACCAGTTCGGGCTTTTTATTTGGGGTATGTGTGGGTGTATGGTGTGTGCATGTGTGTATGTATGTATGCATGTGTGTGTATGCGTGTGTACATATCTATGCCCCAGCATTCATGTAGTGGTCAGAAGAAAACCATGGGAACTGGAGTTAAAGACGGTTCTCAGCTGCCATGTGGGTGCTGGGGATTGAACCCAGATCCTCTGCAAGAGCAGTCGGCGCTCTTAACCGCATGTCACTTCTTTAGAATGCAGTTTTTCCAGCTGAAGGGTTTGGTTATGAGCCTGGCACTACCATTCCTCCTGGAGTGCAGGAAATTGGATCTGGTTCTACTCATTCAGGAACATAGTAAGAAAGGGCTTTGTACCTAGAGCAGAGTGTATCAGATCTTATGGAGGTTGGGAGAGTATTTTCATTCTCAGTATACAATAGCCAAGAGTAACAAGTAAAAAGCTCCAAAGTAACAAGTATGTTTCTTGGAGTGCTCAATTCATTAGCAGAGAGGAATAATAGCCATTTATTCGAATATTGGGTACAGGTAGTCAGGCTCAACCCTTCCTGTTTTTAGGAGCATATTCAAAAGTCCTATTGACCAGGGATGAATCATAATAAGCAACAATGGTTATTCAAAGAACAGGTATATCTCCTTCAGGAAAAGGGAAAAGGAATTGAGATTCTGACTCATGACACAGCAAGGGAAGAATAAACTCCAAGCTAGTGCTCTAGCCAAGGGGCTATGTTCCCAGCTATCTTTTTACTTTTTACTTTGAGACAAGGTCTCACTAAGTTACCCAGGCTGGCCTTGAACTTGTGATCCTCCTGCTGTTGGCTCCAGAGTACCAAATTATTGTAAACAAAGTTTTGTTGGAATACTTGTCACTCACTTATTGTCTACAGCTGCTGTCGCATTACAACAGCAGAGCAAAGTTATAGCAAAATGGTTGCAGTAGAGATTGTAAGGCTTGGGAAAGCCTGCAATAATACCTGGATGGTCCTTTGCAGAAAACGTTTACAAACTGCTCCCCTGAATATACACACTCACGTCCATAGATCCTTAAGCTATTGAGAAACTGCTTCAGATATCAGCAGCATGAGATTGATACACCAAGCATGTCCTGGTAAAATTTCAAACTCAACATGACAAGGTGGAACGCATCTTCCTTTCTAGCCTCTGCTATCTTCCTTAACAATGGACATTGCTGCCATTACCCACTCAAGAGTACAAACCTCAGACTTTGGTGCTGTGGCATTTCTGGTCTGACACCTCATTCTTAGAGTGAAATTGCTTTTACTTTCTCAGTATCTCTCAGGACCAACAAGACTCTTTTTTATTTCATTTTTTATTATTTTTTATGTGTGTTTAAGTGCACCTGTGTCAGGCAGTGGCTGTGGATGCCCTGGAACTGGAGTTATGGGTGGTTGTTATCTACCACGTTGGTGCTGGGAATTAAACCACGGTCCTCTGCAAGAGCAACCAGTGCTCTTAACTGCTGAACCATCTATCCAGCCCCCAACAAGACCCTTTTAATAGCCACTATTATGAACAAATTTAGGCCCTCACCACTGACTCCCAGACCACTGCTGCAACTACTGAAAGTCAGGTTTCTAGCTCTCTACCTTCTCACAAGAATTAATTTCAGTCCCTTCTTTTAAAATGCTTCAGAATCTTTCCATATTCTACAAGGTGGAGTCTGAATGCCTCAGCACAGTGGAAAACACCTGTCCACCTTTACAAACACCAACAACGACCACTGCATGGCCCATCTTGAACCCACACTTCAGCCATTAAACCAATACTCTCTAGCCTCTGGCCTAGCAGCACCTTACAGGACAGGCGGTTCATCCTGGAATACCTCTCCCTGCCTTTTCTACCAATGAAGTGTAACAGGGTTGTCCAGTCTCAGATAAGACCTATTCCCCCAGCACTTGGGAGGCAGAAGCAGGTGGATATCTGTGAGATTGAGGCCAACCTGGTTGACATAGCAAGCTCCAGAACATCTGGAGCTGGAGGGAGACACTGTGTCAAATAAAATCATTCACATTGTATTTATGAATTATAGTCAAACGTTTAGTAAAAGTAAACTAAATTTTATCTTTCCATGTAGAGAATCGAGCATGCTTCTCCAGTAAGGGCTTTTATTTGCATTTTGCCATGGAGCCTTCTGTACTGTGGGGATCCTCATTAAGGCATCATGGTCTTACTTGAATTTTGTAGCAAATCACTTTTTACTAACCTAGGTAAAAGGTTTTCCCAGATGTGAGTGACTTTTGGAGAGCATGTTCAGCAATAGCGTTCCTACTCAGTCCAAATGCAGTGCTTTCAAGAAAGAACAATGTGGTGGTAATCACCATTTATTTTCAAGCATTGCATATTTGTTTCAACAAATTTCAAAACATTTCCCAAGGGATTTTTAAAGAAAGCTCCCGAGTATGTTTATCAAAACAACATATGGAATGCTAATTCTGCTGTGATGCTCGACTCTAATACAGCACAAAACAGACTCTTCCTAAGATCAGCAGATTTGCAAACACTAATTAAGAAACATTGAAAACTATCAAGGTCAATTTAAGAATCCATCTGAAAACAAATATTCCTAGTCTTGTTAGTTCTAGTAATTTCTCAGCAGGGATTCACTGAACATCAACAAACTTTTACTGTGCAATTTTTGTAGTGATAGTAAATAAACAAAGGTATACTTCAGATGTTGAATACACAGCCAAACACTGAGGTTTGGAGGACTGAATGGAAATAACAAATTTGTCTCTCTATTAGTTTAATGACTCCTTGGGAACTGAATCCTCAGAGTGTAGGGGTTCTACTTAGCTTAAGATGCATGTCTTTCTCCTAAGGGCTTTCCAGGAGCTCTATAGTCTCACAGGGAGCTGCTCTGATACTATTAACTGCTAGAATGGTTCTCTGACTTGTGTGATAAGAATAAACAACTAACAAAAAATAAACTGACTCTCAATCCTGCCTTTTGCTTTCTGGCTACTCCTTTGACTATCACTCAGTTCCATTGTCATGGTGTTGTCTGCAAAATCCTCCAATGAAAGGGACAATGTATATATTATGTGCACATCCATATACGTGTGTATTATGTGTGCGTCATTCTTCAAGTGCTCAGATTTGCAACTAGTACTATCAATTAAACTTTCCCATGGTCAGCCTGCCTGGGTGCTTAAAACCAATCATTTCATGCTTAACTCTACACACAGGATCAGGAGAAGTATATATGCACTCTCCAAGAGTAGAATTACAGCAGGCCTGGAGACACAGGCCTATAAGTCCCAGGTATTCAAGAGGTTGAGAGAGATGGGTTGCCACCTCAAGGCCTGCCTGAGGTACAGAGTAACGTCAAGCCCAGTCTAAGAAACATAGGGAGACCTCATCTGAAAAATAAAAATTAGAAAACTATCTCAGTGGTAGAATGCTTGGTGCTATGCACAAACCTCTAGACTCAATACCATGTACTTGGGAAAAGTTGCATAGAGCCATTGGTGACATAAGGTTGTTTTAAACAGCATCATTCTTAATAAGCTGCTTTTTTTTATGTTTTTGAGACAAGGTCTCCCTGTAGCCCCATGTGGCCTAGAACTCGATCTGTAGACCAGGCTGGCCTTGAACTCACAGAGATCCGCCTGCCTCTGCCTCCCAAGTGCTGGGATTAAAGATGTGCACTACCACATCTGACTATAAGCCGCTCTTTTAACTAAGAACTCTAAAGCAACAGCAGAAGGCCTAATCCAAACAGCCAAGCTGAACACAGAGCCAGGGTTCAAGACGTTTTTTACATGAGTTTGGTGTTTTTTCTCTTTATATTTTGTCTTATTCCAGAAGACACTCAAAATAATCTTATAAATTCTTTTTTTGTTTTTTAAATTTTTTAATTTATTTTTGTATGTGTATGAGTGTACTGTCTGCATGTAGGTCTGTGCACCCGTGTCGTGCAATGCCGTGGAGGTCAGAAGAGGGTCTCGATTCCCCTGGAACTGGAGTTCTCCTGGAATTGGAGTTACAGACAGTTCTTAGCTGCCATGTGGATGCTGGGGATCGAACCTGGGTCCTCTGCAAGAGCAGTTGGTGCTCTTAACTGCTAGGCTATCTCTCCAGCCCCTAATTCTTATGAAATAAGATTAGTGAAATAAGTATGAGATTGGCTACAGCTTTGAGAAATGTGCAAAGGAATCTGACCTTTTTTTCTTACTATATTTCTTCTGATGGAACTTAATGCAAATAGCACATACTTGAATAAGGATGTCTTCTGCTCCAGAGACCCTCAATATTGGACTGCCCAGATGAAAACCCAAAAGGTTTTAAGCAATTTATGTAAAGACTACAGAAAACAGTGATGCAAAGGCATGTCAGGGTGGATGCTATAGAGAGTAATCAAACTTGTCATGACGCACTAAGGAACACTATCCCAGAAACAAGCACTATCCTACCCCGTCCCCTCTCCCTCTGTTCTCCCATTTCATTTCATGCTTGCAATAAAAATGAGAAAGATCTGAGTCTGCAGGATGGGAAGGACAGCTTAACCAATGAGTGACTACCAAACTTAATGTATGGAGATAGCTAGGGTGTTTTGCCCAGGGATACAGAGAACCCAGCAACTAAAACATAAAACACTGGAAATTTCAAAATATTATTTACAACTTAGTCCAAACATTCAAACACCACAACTCAGCCATTGCCAAATCCAAATTAGAGTTGTGGGCTTTTTAAGAGTTTCTCTCAGGGGAACATTTCAGCCTTACAGCGAGGTGTGATGGGTAAGAATGGAGCATCTGGCTGAAGACCAATGTGCGGATGAGCCCCAACCAAGTCGACCCAGATGGATAGCGTTTAGAAAACCATAAACAGGAATGCTGAGCTTAGGCTGCTTTACAGCATCGATAATTAAAATAGACTCACCACACTCAGTGAAAATTCTGACAAGACCCACAGGATTTGCTAGTAATCTAATTGTTCTCTTGGTTATTCATGTTTATAAACAGTGGGGTTTTTCTCCTGCTTTAGTTGATGTTTACAATTTATAGTTATCCAGGTACTTTGTTTGAATGTCAGCCAATAAGAAAAGTAACATTTGTGACATCGATATCAACGACCAGAAGCAGAACAGGAACAGCAGATGCAAGGCTAGAACTAACAGGTTGACTGTGCTAAAGTAATAAAACTTGCTATTTTGACACTTAACGTAGACAAATTGCTTTAAGTACATTCCTAGTATTGTGTAATCATCACTACGCTCTATTTCCAGGAGTATTTTTATTTCTTATAATCCCAAACAAAGACTTTTTACCCATTAACTCCCTGGTATACCCTTCTCCAGATACTGGTAAACTCTATTTCCAATCTCTTAAGAATGTGTCTATTACACACTCTTAAGTGGAATTGTAACATGCAGTCAAAACTCTCATTCACATAAAATGAAAATAATAATTAAAATATCCAAAGTCACACTTTTGGAAATTTTGACCTTTCAAGATTCTAGTGCTTAAGGATTTTGACCATCCAAGATAAGGATATTGGGATTGTATATCTTTTAGGAGTATAGCCTAACGACCTCTCCAAAGGGTTTTATCATTTTTGCCCTCACTTTTAGATCTTTGATGCATTTTGAATGAGTTTTGAATGAGGTAAGGATCCAGTCCACATTTCTTCCTGTGCAGATCCAGATTCAGTTATCCTGTCACTTTTGTTGTTGATCTCTCTCTCTCTCTCTCTCTCTCTCTCTTGCTCCATATATATATATATATATATATAATATTGGAGAGAGAGAGAAAGAGAGAGAAAGAGAGAGAGAGGGAAGCTTTAGATAGAAATTGTTCTGGTGTACTGGATCTAGACATTGCTTTGGGCAGTTCTACCATTGGAACAATGTGGCTTTCTAATTCATGAACACAAGATTCAACCATTTATTTATTTCTTCTTTAATCTCTTTCAGTGCATTTGTCTTTTAAATTGCTTTTGCAAACACTTAATTCTCACTCTATGCCAAGAAACTGTTCTAAGTGGTTTACAAGTATTAATTTATTTAATCCTCTTAGCAACCTCATGACACATGATTTTAACTTCAGTTTTATGGAAATGACATGGAACTACAAAAAGCACAAAGAGGTTCAATAACTAGTGGCTGCTGATAGAACTGGAGTTTAAACAAGGCCAGTCTGGCTCTACAAGCCATTGTTTTACTCCTTAGAGCATGCATTCATTCAATAAATATTTGCACAACCCTCCAGTTCCCAAGAAGCAGATCCCAAAAGAAGAGTTTATGTACAAACAACTTATGAAAGACGTGCTCCCAGGAGACACCAGTTAGGCACTAGGGAAGGTAGGGAAGAGGAAAGAGTCAAACAAAGAGAAAAGTCTGAGGTAGTTGAGATGCCTGTCTGAGTCCATTGTCGAGGGCTGAGTAGTACATATCCATTCCAAGGCAAGGGACAGGACTTTGCTACTACTCTCTCACTTAGTGCCTCCAGATCCCTTTGCTGGAGATGTAGACTTTAGACAATATCAGGTTTCCCAGTGTTGGACTGAAGTCAGTCCAGTAATCCAAATTTAGACTTCCAAATCAAGTTGCAAGTTCAAGACAGTAGGAAGAAAGTATGCAGAAGGTGGACAGGGGGTATGTGCAACCAGTCTATAGATGCAAGCAGCCGCATGCACTATAAGGCTCTGTGCTCCAGAAATGAAATGAGTGAGGTCCACATACTCAGTCTCAAAGAGTTTATGCATTGGGAGCAAAGTACAGGTACTCTATATATACAGATAAATACAGATAAATTGCTTAAAAATAGAAATAATAACAACTATCAACATGTTGTGCCCTAGATGAGTGCATAAAAAATAAATATTGTTGAAGCAAAGGCCATCACATCTGACTAAGAGAAGAGACAAAACCTGGGGACGAACTATAAAGAGAAATTATTGAGCAGCCACACAGGTCACAGAGCACTTTCACCATAACACCAGGTAATTCTAAACCTCCACATGTAGGACCCAGTCTCCTCAATCAGATGCTCTTAAGTGGAGCTTATATAGAAGTCTGTCTGCCAAGCTCTGCAGGTGACTCAAGCTGAAGGGGAACTGTTCCACCAAACCAATGCCCATGTCTCAGAAAGCCCATGTCTCAGGTACACTAGACATCTATGCCCTTGCTATGAGCCTGGAATATGCTCTTCCATACTCTATCCTCAGTAAATGACCAGAATTGGAAGGGAATTTGAACCATATAAAGGAAGACTCATTCCAGAGAGCAGGCTCTTATAAACAATCTTGAGGCTCGGTATTCCATGAAGGATGAGTTTATTGATGATCCACTGAGGCCTGGACCGTCAGGAGCTGGCCTTATTCCCCCACTGGCTTCCTGCAAGTGCGAGGAGTTCTTGCTCATCTTTCCTTATAGGTAACTGGGCCCATTTATACTATTCACTTATTCACTCATACTATTATACTATGACTGGCTTATTGTTTATGTCAGTAGATTAGAGGGGAACACAAAGCCACCATTGGTTTGAAATTATGTATCACATATTGTTTTTCCACAGAAAAATAACTAGGAAGAGATGACAGGTAAGTAAACAAGTAAGACAAGATATAGCAGAAAAATCATGAGCATACAGTATGGGAGACAGGTATTTCAACTCAAGCTGAAGAATCATTACTCCTGGGAGTGAAATGAACCAAGGTTGCAGCTTAGGTAAATTGCCCTGCCAAGGTGCACAGAACGGTTACGAGGGACATGTACTAACCAGGAAAAACCTGTTAGAACCCTCAGAATTAGAACTGTGGATAGATAGAAGATATAGAAGAAAACCTTGAAGTAAAATAGACAAATACTTTTTAATGCAGTCAATAGATATTGATAATACAATAAACTTGTATGAGTTTACTTTGTGGACAAAACACCAGATGCATAAATGCCCTTAAAGCCACGGTCATTAAAATCATCCACAGAGTAAAAACAACACGAAGAACCCACAGACGCACAGACACTGGGCAACTCTCACACTTATCATCTGAAACATGGACAAGCTAAGCAATTCCAGGTGCTTTTAAGACAAATACTTTTTTCACTTAATCCTACAAATTCACTTGTTCCTTCCTGAAGCTGGCAGCTTGTAAATTAACAAAATGCGAGTTCACAGTTGGCATGCTGCTGTTTCCAGTCTGTGGAGTAGGTTTAGAGAAGACATCCACTTCAGTAGTTTTTACAATTGAATCCTAATACTTAATATTTACTGAGCACTTACTATATACCAGGTACTCTGCACCTCACATGCCTTACATCATTTATCACTTAGAGACAAAACAAAACCCATTGTCTGAGGCTACAAAGCTTTTATGTAGGAGAGTCTGGATTCTAATGCAGATTGCTGTCCTCAAATGTATACTATGCAATTTCTCTCCAAACATCATCTCTTTTATTTAATCCTACAGTGCTTTATGATAGCTATTATCATCACCATTTGCCAGATATGGATCATGAAACTCAGAGAAGTCAGTTGTCAGATTCAACTAGAGCCCCTCAGGAAAAACTGAGGTCAGTTTTTCTGGGTTTGAGGCAGTGGAGCCCCACTGTGCAGGATACTGTGATCAACCACACACTTAAGACTTCCAAGACACACTGGCATTTTCTAGGAGAGAAAACAAGTAAGTTTAGGTACAGCATAGCACGTGCACATGTGTATACACGAACAACACACACACACACACACACACACACACACACACACACACCGATTTGGCAGTTTGGTAAAGGAGGCTGTAATGTTCAAAGTATCTACATTTCAGATCTCCACTGTTGATTAATGAATTTTAACCTTTGGGTTAGGGCTAGATTCATATATTCATTTATCTGTACAAATGTAGATAAATATTAAGATTCTATCTTTTAGATAGGAATAGGAACAATATGGATTTTTCTCTATTATTTTTAGAAATATACAGAGGAATTCTTATCTTTCATTAAAAAATACCTGGGAGGAGGACCTTGAGACAGGTTCTCAGTGTCTAGGCCAGAATTGTCTTCAACTCACTTTGTAGCCTTGAGACAGTTTCTCAGTGTCTAGGCCAGAATTGTATTCAACTCACTTTGTAGCCTGACCATTACTGGAACTCGGCCTGCAGAGTCCCAAGATGACAGGTATGTGATGCCACATCTGGCAGAAGCATCATCTCGATAAAGCAAATGTTAAGGATTTATGGTGGCATTAGGTAAGGGTTGAACCTCTCCATTGTCACATCTACTAATCTCAGAGACAACCAGAATCCAGACAGCATAATAATTCTGCTAACTAATCAGAGATCTTTTATGTGAGGTGAATGTTATTCTTCTAAAAGAACCATTCCTCTTAATTTTGTCCTGATTCTGCCCTAACTTGCATTCATACTTAGTCAGTAGCCCTTTTTCTTTAAGGAATCAATATTCATTTAAAGAATTGTATGGCCTGAGAAAAACAAACTCAGAAACACTGCAAAGTAGTATTTTTAGGCCAAAAGTAATTATTACCTGCCCAATTAGTTCCAGAAAATATGGCTGCTTGATGAATGCTTTTGTCCATGTTATTTTAGACAAAATGCTTTGTGGAAGTAACTTAGCTTCTGTTCACAATGGCAAGCAGAGCTCATTCAATCCTTTTTTTTTTTTTTTTTTTTTTTTTTTTTTTTTTTTTTTTTTTTTAGAATGGCCAGAACCATCTTAAAGCCTGAATAGAGAGTGAAAGATGTGAGGTCGATCAGGTACAAAGTCTGCAATCAGGACCACAGCTTCACATAAACAGAAATCAGGATTTCCCAAATCCTGTGATTAGGTCAGGAAATCTCAAATCCCTGAACCAATTGATTAATACAACTATGATGGGTTCAGGAAACAAAGCAAAGGGAAGTTAGTTAAGAAGTGGCTGCTCAAGAAAGGCTGTACTTAAACATAATTTACCCTTTCCTTCCGTGCCTTTGGGCAAAGTGTGATGGAAGATGTTGCCCAGATCAGAGCCCCTGTATTTGGGCAGAGTTCTAGGTTATCATTTCTGTATCCTTCTTGCACTTTGATCTGACTCATGCTGACAAAGGAAACAAGGGGTGCAAGCTAGCCGAACCCCCAACACAAGGTAATCATGATGGATGAGCATGGCCCTGAGCTGTTCCAGCTGGCCTCTCTGGCCATCAGCAGGCCCTGTGTGATCTATTAGCGGGGGGAGCCCAGGTGCAGAGACCCTGCTGCAGGCTCACCAAGTTTAGCCTGGCCATTAAGTGATGCAAGCATGGTAACTGATGAAAAAAGCATGCAACATAAACGTCAGTCAGGAAATAGTTACAAATTAGAAAAAGAAAGAGGTATCAAGGGCAGGGGGGCCTCTTATGCCACAATCATAAAAGCACTTCCTCTTTTTCCTGACTTCAGAACCACAAAGTGGAATTCTCTCCATATGAAATTCCTCCCAAGTTATGGGCTGCACTAAACCACGACCTGTCCGCGTCACTGTGTTCACAGCACAGCCACACAGAAACAGATGCTATGGTTTTGCTGTCAGGCTGCTAAGAGAAAGTGTCCTAGGACATGGCGTGCAGCAGCCCATGACCTCCCAAGGACAAGTCTCCAGCACCTCAGATGCTTTTGTTCTCTAGGAAACCTGAATCTGTAACAGTGTGATAAAGCTCACCAGCATGGTGTAGCTCAAATTTAATGATTCTGATAGACTCTGTAGCTGAGCTGAGCTGAGCTGAGCTGACTCACAGCTCGGAAGCCAGGTGTATTGCTGACCCACGAAGACTCATTTATTTCATGATTTCTGTTCCACTGGGCTGGCTGGCTGAGCACCATGACCTCAGACCAGTTTCCTGTGCTGGTCAGACTTACTTTCTTATCTGTGTTCTCAAGATTATTTTTACACAATTACAGCATGATGACACTTCTTCCGATCATAGCCACAGCTCCATATAAACAGAATCAGGACCAGTCATCACATTTCTGTTTGTCTCTCCTACCAGACAGTCTCTTCTTGTGGACCAAGCCTAAATATGGCATCCTCCCACCAACAGAACCAAGCACATATGGTGTACACTGGAGTGTGCAGAATGAATGGATTAGCCTGAATTGTCCATGTTTATTATGACCAAACACAATATATATTTATTTCTCTTTCTGTCTGTTTTTGATTGTATACTTTTTCATGATTTAACTAAACCACTTCTTACAAACCTTATGAAAGATAGTTTAAAGATGTTTTACAGTTATATATGAAGATAGGTTGACTATGTTTATAGAAGAGATAGTGTTCCTGGTTGTGTTCAGCCAGGAAGTCAATTTTCTCCCTCCGAAGAGACAGGATATCCCAAGTGAAGATAAATAGAACTCTTTTTTTTTCAGTAAAAACATAATTAAGTCTTTTATTCTTAAAAACTAGCTTTTCAACTCAAAAGCCAAAACCCTTATTAAGTATTTAATCAAAAGACAGGATGGAAAATTGAGTTATGATCCACAAAACAGAAATGGTCCAAAAGAACAAGCAGAAAGGAATCTTGGGAGATGCTGATAGGAGAACAGCAAGCACCTCACAGCATGCACAGCCTGAGAAGGACGGAGGGAATGTAGGAGTGAAAACCTGTGGTGCAGAGGGGCAGGGTTCAGATGGAAGGAGGCACGGTGCTGCTGCCATGGGAGCCTGAGAAGGATGGAGGGAATCTAGGAGTGAAAACCTGTGGTGCAGAGGTGCAGGGTTCGGATGGAAGGAGGCACGGTGCTGCTGCCATGGGAGCCTGAGAAGGCAAAAGACAAGGAGAGGACATGGCGACGGCCAGAAAAGGGCTGCAAGAAGACTGTGGCCATGAGGTTTACTAAAAGAGTGAGCAGGTCCTGATGAACAAAGGTGAGGATCTGGCAAGGCAGCAGGGGCAGGAGTGCACTCACACCTGTCCTCCTGTGTCCTCCTGAACAGAGTTTCAGACAAATGCTGGTATTTCTCAAACCTTTGCTCTAATTTACCATTCAAATTAAACACAGTCTTCATGCTAAGCCTTATTCTTATTATAAGAATTCTAGTGACTGGAGAGGTGGGGCAGTAGTTCACAGCACTGGCTGCTCTTGTGGGGGGCCTGGGTTTGATTCCCAGCACCCACATGATGGCTAACAATCATCTATAACTTCAGTGTCACATGAATTTGATGTCCTCATCTGACCTCCACAGGCATGGGTGCACTTACATACATGCAGGCTATACGTTCCAATAAATAAAATAAAATTAAAAAATATTTAAAAATAAAAGTTTAATTCTATTTTTTGGTCTTTTTGAGACAGAGTCTCCCTGTAGCCTCAGCTGTCCTGGAACTCACTATGTTGACCAGGCTGGCCTTGAACTCACAGAGATCTACCTGCCTCTGCCTCCTGAGTGCTGAGATTAAAGGTGTGTACCACCAAGCCTGGCTTATTTTTAATATTGTCTATCTACACTCATTATTCAAGTTTACAGAAAGTCTAAATGATAAAATCAAATAACAAGTAAAAGTCCAAATAATAGAGTAACAGCTAATGTCATATTTTCAAAAGGCACACCCATGTCAGCAGTTAAATGAAGCAGTTTCCTTACAGAATACCATGCAAAAACAAGCACAATTATTTCAAATTCAAAATTATTTGATACCAATCACATATGACCTGTACCAAGCTATATGTCCATACGAAGATATACTGTCATAAAGTGCTCAATAATATATACATCAAGTGTTGGAGATATTGATAAACTTATGATTCACATTCAGATGGACTTATAAGCAATTTTTCAAAACTACTAGAAACTATATGGTGATTTCTTTTAGATTTTAGTCTATTGGGTTGAAAATAGTCTAACAACCTGCAGTAACTTCTAACAACAACTTGAATCAATTATGTCATACTTTCTTATCATCAGACAAAAATATGAATATGATCATTTTTTTTCCTTCAAGAAGCAGAGAGAAAAGACGAATAGGGGGAGAAGATAGAGGGGAGGAAGGATAGACAGGAAGAATTCAATTTTAGAGAGGTAAAACTATTTTGTATAAAACTACAATGGTAGACACACATTATTGCACAGTCAAATAATGAAAGCTGATATAAACCATGGGCTTTAGGTGCAGTGATGTGTCACCATAAGCTCGTTACTTGCATGTGTTGTATGCCACTCCAGTGAGGCCTGTTGATAATAGGAAGGTTGCACATATATAGGTACAGAGCAGAGTCATCAAACGTCTGTACTTTCTTCAGTTTTCTGTTAACCCCACACTTCTCTAAAAAAAAAAAAAAGTCTAAAAAGAAAACGCAAAAAGTGAGAAATAGAAAGCTTATTTGAGGACTAATATTAACACATGTGAAATATCAGGTCTATAAAGCTGGGGTCTGTAAATGGAATGTTTGCTTCAGAAAGTTGAAGTACATATTACTGGATGTGGTAGCATATGCCTATTAACGACAGCTCTCAGAAGGATAGTGAGTTGAAGGCCAGAGTGGTCTATACCATGAGGCCCTGTTTCAAACAGCAAAAAGGTAGCCGTAGGATAATATGCTTATAGTTATAAATAAAAACTGGACAATGTACTTAAGAGTTGCTACAGTAAGGAAAATAAATTTTCTGCTTCTAAGGCTTTTCTTTTCCCGAAAATTAATCTGACAACTATGCATAAAGTCCATATTCAGTGTTATAGAAGCAACCTGAAGTGCAATGGTGAATTATTTAAATAAATTTTGAGTTTCCATGAGCTCATGTCAAATCCCCAAATTAAAGAAAATGTTAATTTCCTTCCTTTGCTTTTTTTTCTATTGGTTGTCAAAATTTTAGGATAAACATTTATTTCTCTTATATTAAACAAGTATAAAAATACATCTTAGTACTTCAGAGCAAATCTGCACTTAAAGTGACACTGTCTCCTCTTTTCTCTATGTCCAAAAATAGCCAGGTCCAGAAAAAATATTTTGAACTGAATACAATGCTTACCCTAAGAAAAAAAATGCCATTATAGCTTTTTGAGGATGATTTGATAATTATTTTTCAATTTGATTGGACAATGAGCTTCCCAGACATTTGATCAAATGTATTTCTGGGTATATTGATGAGGGTGATATCAGGTGAGATTAACGTTTGAATTAATAAATTGAGTGTATCAGATTGTTCTCCATAATGAGATTGAACCTCATCAAACCAATCAGAAATCTGAATGGAACAGAAGAGCTAGAGAGAGGGAACTTTTGCTTTCTAACTGCTTGAGCTACAACATTAGCCTTCTGCCTTCACTAAAGCTAAATCATCAGTTCTCCTGGCTCTCCAGTCTGCCAACAGAAGACTCTGGAACTTCTCAGACTCCATAACCCTATCATTCAGTACTTATAAATAACTCCTGGTGCAATTCCTTATAATAAACCTTATGTATTCATATGGCAGGCTTCATGGTCCAAACAGCACATACTACAGGCCTGCCACTGACACCATGGCCTATCTCTGAGTCTGAGCTAGCCCTGGAGGAATGTTTACTTCATAGCACATATGATATACTCATATATATCAGAGAGATGTATAGGACACATCTACATCAGATAGATGATAGATAGATAGATAGATAGATAGATAGATAGATAAATAGATGATAGATAGATAGATCTGATTTTCTTGGAAGAAACTTTACTAATACAGAAGGGATTCATGATCAAAGTTATATTTAAATTGATTAATCTTACAGTGGGCTCTCAGGGTAGATGGTGGTAGGGAAGACCTGAGGCTAAATATCAAAGCAGAAAAACACTGCAGAGTACAGGCAAGAAGGCCAAGCAAATACCTTGCACAGAATCATGGGAAAGGCCATATAATGGTCTTCCAGAAATCAATCGACCTGAGTTCTAATTCTAGCTGCTGTGCCCTGGAGTAAGTCATTGCTCACCTTAATTATCTCATTCCTCCTCTGTAATATGAGTTTGTTAGATCATAAATCCCTAAGATTCCTTTCTGTTCTTTAAATCTAAACTTCTACTCTCAATAGGAAAGAATATTTAGAGGCTCTTATACAAACTGCGAATCCATTGGCCTGACTTTGTTGTTGTATACTATAGTGAAATTCCATCAGTGCTCAATAAATAATACGTTAAGCAAACTGTTTTAGACATCTCAGTTTAATTGTTAGCCTGGAAATGCCCTGCCTTTTGGCAAAGTCTTCACAATATCAATTACTTTATTAACTTTGCAAACATATAATGGAAAAATAGGCACATTACTTTGAAACAGACTTGTTTAATCTAATTCTCTTTCTTAATCATGGAAAAAGCCAATTTATGAGAATAGCACATTTCATATCAGATAATTTATTTGTAATGAAACATTAGGTAACTTCAGCATTTGGTGCAATTTCAGGATACTGCATGGGGGTTAAAGGGAGTTTGCAGTCATTCAAACAGCCCTTACCATACATCTAATAGATGTGATGATGACAAATATCTGACTCCGAGTTAGTCTGGAAAGAACCTTGCTAAATTTATTACAAACAGAAATTCCACTGTCAAAGTTGAAAGGAAACTGAATACTGTACTTCAATTTCTTGAATGTTGAAATCCTGTGATCCACATTACGTCCAATTTAGTTTCAGAGATACATGTGTGTGAACCTACTGGATCATAATAAGTCAACTTAGAAACATGGCACTAGGCTGTAGAAGACATAGCCAGCCTTCAGCCGGTACATTTCATGACGGTAGTCCCTAACGCCACCTTAATCCCAAACATAGGGTTCTCTGAGGATTTCCTGGGGCAGAAGCTTAAAAGAACAAAACCATCATTCTTGTGGCTCACATACTTAGTCATTCTGTATATTGCTCTAAAATCCAAATTAAAAAGAAAAGAAAGGAAAAGTGGAGGCAGCAGTATAGTAAATCTCTTTTCAGCCCGTTGTATTACCTCTTACAACCGGGACCAGCTCTTACTTTCATAAAATTATTTTCCTTCCTTTGTCTTGGGTTCTTTTTACAACTAGACCTGGACTTAAACAGCATTTAATGTCCTGAAACTTTCAGGTAAGGCCATATTTTACATCATATTTTATTTCTGGTCTTGGCAGTAAACTCTGAATTAGCCATTAAGTCAGGATTTCTCATCTACTCAACTCCAGGAAAAAAATACAATTGAGAAGAGAGAAAGAGCCAAAGACCTTGACCAACAGAAAGTATATTAAACTAGGAGGAAAGCATTCTTTCTGCTTGTGCTATAATAGCAAAGAAAAAGGAAGGTTCCTCTCCATATCCCATGCGGACTTCTTCTAGCACAGGGGCTCCATGGAAAACCTTTCCCTGACCTTCATCCAGGAAAACTGAATATGTCATGACTCTCTTCAACTCCACCTCCTCAGTCTCTGCAATCAGAGTTTATGAGATCTAAGCTCTTTCTTCTAAAGAGGGAGGAAAAAGAAGAATTTGTTCCCAAAATATCTGGTTCTCCACCCCACCTTCCTTCATTTATAAAGCAAGCCATCTAAATCTCTTGGGCTATTTTTCCACAGGCTTGTTTATAATGTGGTAATGATTATGCTAATACCAGCTGGGAATATATCAATGTGGACATGTTATGGGAGTGTGTCAGGGATTGGGGGAGGGCTGTATAAGCACGGAGAGAACTATTCAATAAAATTACAGTACATATGTAGCCCTCTCTCCATATTTACTAGTTTTTGTAAGCTCCTCTCAAATGGGAAATAGACCATGTTTCCTTTGCGGAGGGCTATTTATTGAATAACAAAGGCCATGTGTTCTGCTACGTCTTATTTGTCTGAACACTCTACAGCTATTTTCTAAACCAAATTAATAACAGTATAGTAAACTTATTTCCCAAGTGAAAACTTTTGGCTACTAACACTGTCGGTATGTGCACCCCACTGTCTCCCCAAAGCACAGGTAATCATTACATAGCCAGAATCTATGACAGCACCCAAGTGAGGTGAATGCAGTTTTCATGGTATGCAAGGGAAAGCTGACATCCTCTAATTAAATGATACTGTTCACACAGGCAAAAGTGTATCACATCGCTTTCCCTACAAAGAGGAGAGAATGTGAAGTTTCAGAAAAGATAGATAGCTATTTAATGTGGAACTTGTCACCACCAGCAGCCTCTGCATAATGAAATGCACATGGAAACCCTTGCCGCTGTGGAGTCTCCCTTCGTCTGGGTCAGAGGGTGTGAGCGCCTCTGAAGGCAGCACCGTCTCACACACCCACTAGCTGCACAGTGAACTTGCAAAAACATTTTTGTGATGTGTCCAGTGGATGCTGGGGGCACAAAGAGGCTGGAAACAAATCCTCTGAGTTGTTGAGGATAAAAGAGTTCCTGCCTACAAATTAAAAAGAAGAAGAAGAAAAAAAAAAACACGCACATCCACATGACAAACAGAAGAGACACTGTGGTGCAGAGAAACTGTCATCCTTTTAACCCATCCAGAGCCAGGTAAAATGGGAGAAAATGGGATACAATTCTGCAAGCAAACTGATCTTGAAAGGGATTTCTTCTTTGTTACTGGAAACTCTGACTTTTGCCAAATCAACACACAGATATCATTGCTAGAAACATGAATGGAAAGAAATGGGCTCATGTCCTCAGCTTTTGTAACATTTTCCTATTTCAAATGTAATTATTTCTCACCCCAAACCAAAGCATAGACAGATACCTCATTTCATTATTAAAATGCCCCCTAGGTGGGCTAATTTTAGCTCCATTTGAACATTGTGACTAAAGCGTTCTTTTCGTTCCACAGCATTTCATTCTCTCCCAAATTCAAATGCATTCTGGTGTTTTCAGATATAACCTTAAAAGTTCATTATAATTTTCACATGAAAAAATCTTTCTGACAGAATCAAAAGTAGCAAGAGTTAACAATGCAGGCCAGCAGATAAACTTTTGCAGGTTTCCATCTGAAAGTCATAACATAACCTTTTATTCTGTGTGTCACTGGTACAGAAGGTTTTTCAAGGCAGAGTTCTTTAAACTGCAAGATGTTAAACAGATGTACTGTAGTCTTCCAGTTCCAAACTATGAGGAGTCTGTTTTCAGTCTGTGTGTCGCAGCCTTCATGTTAAAAAATTCTTTTAACAAGATCCTCAGGTTTTGATATTTGTTTGGTTGTTGTTATTGTTTTTCAAGCTGTGTATTTGTTTGGAAGAACCCGATTTTAAAACACATGATTTTTTGAACTAAATAAGGAGTATTAGTATAAATTTTGCCTTTTAAAAAGCGTATTTTCAGTAACACAGTTTCCACTTCCTATGGCAGGTGCTGGAAGCCCAATCCCAGATGTTGTGATGTGTAAATAGCAAGGGAAGAATTTGAGAAATGGGTAAAGATGCGAGGAGGAGGAAGGCATAAATAAAAAACAGACTTGTTGAAACTTGAGTCCATCTGGGTCTGTCACTAAAACTCCTTTCTAAACATCTTGGCTTTGTTTTTCCATTGGTGGCTTCTATGTTTAACTCTTTTCTCATGTTGCGAATGTCACCCTCTAAACCATGAACTACCCAGCAATTGGCCTAAATGTTCACCTAGCTATTCATTTCAGCTGAACCACATTTGATTCTGACCTTGACCAGAATGAGTCCTACAGTCAATTTCAGTATGTTGAGACTGAGAATCCTATGTTAGAGATGCAGCCATGTTCCCCATCTTCAACTGCCTTTTAACTTAGAGTATGTGCCTGACTATATTGTCAGCATGATAAATGGGGTTCTCAGAACATACTCGCCTCAGTCTTTGTACTTGAAAAGCCAGTTTTGCCTCTTTTGTTCTTATCCATTTCCTTCTTGAAGGAATTGTAACATGCTTAGCTTTAGCAGGGTTAAAATGGTGCTTCTAAATGGTTTCTCCTTATTTATCTTGATGTTGGAAGGGCCTCTCCTTCACTTCAACTAAACACCCATGGGCAAAAACCCTTTTATAATGTAGCCAGGCCTTTATAATGCAGGCAGCTTCTTTCTTGGATACCTTTTTTTCAGTAAGCTAATCAGTAAGTGAGGGTAATTAAAGCTATAACTAGTTTTACCACGAAGCTCTTCTGCATCTCACTAACAGGAAGAGGCGTCATGCCCTACTTGTCAAAAGTACCATTGTCTCTGGAGAATTGAGTTACATGTGGTAGAGTCAGATAGACTTTAGCACTTGTATATCCCATGGCTGGAAGGTTACTTTGCTCCTGGATACACAGATTCTGCATCTGGAAAGTGGGTGATGATAGTGACTATACTTAAAATTTCCATGTCACACACTGAGCCCTCGGCAGGGCAAGTATAACTAGCCCAGTCAATGCCTGATAAGCAATGCTAGCTAATGGTTAACCATTACCACTACCTCACACATACTCCGTGCTCCAACCAAAGGGCATCTCTCTTTAAAGTAAATAAACCATTGTCCCTGTCAATGTGCTGCCAAGAATTTGCTGGACCTGACTCTAGTCCCTGGAAAGTTCTTCTTAAGATATACCCCCAAAGCTCCCTGTTTCCTAAGGTATTTTTTGAACTCTTCAAGAGGTCACTCCTTAAGCTTGTAAATCTTCAGGATTTTTGCTCTCTCTGATACAGAAGTTTGAATTAAACACGCCCTCCACTCGACAGCACGTTGCTGTCACTGGCTCACAGATAGTACTGCTGTTATATTCATTTTCCCTTTTCCTGTCATTTTCCATTCTCCTCTACCTCTTTACATGGGAAATTGTTCTGATATATGTGTCTGTTTTTAATGCATTTTTACAAAATAGCTCTACCTTTATTTTATGTAATGGGAGCCCATGGCAGAGCTCATTAGCCTTCTTTGTTGTTTCTTCCAAGTTGCTTCAGATACTTTTGATTGTTTCTAACAGTTCTCTATCTACAGTGGTCCATCTTTTCCTGCTCTTTTGACTGTTTCTATTAGTTCTCTATCTACAGCGGTCCATCTTTGCCTGCTTTTTGGATAACTTTTGAGCTACTATAAATAAATACCTTTATACATGACCCTTTTGGATTTTCTTAAAGATTTTATTGGGAATTATTCCAAAAAAAGCAGAATTGCAGGGTCATATAAACAAATACACTGACCAATTATGCAACATTAAACCTTTCTTTTTTAAATTTTTATTAAGCACATTTCATACAACATTTCTTAATCAAATTTAGACTCATTCCCCCATCCAGGCCCACCCCTCACATCCCCCAGCACACACACCCCCTGCCAGAGATCATGGATTCTGTCATACATATTAAGTCCTGTCTTGCATCATCTTTTTCTCAGTCTTTTATAACCTTTTTGATGCACAAGTTTACTGTTTTGGTCAGCTCTCTGAATAGGTTTTTCTCTCTTTTTTTGTTCCCTTTAATTTTATATTATTCCAAAATATATGCTGGCCTTGAACTCACAAAGATCCACCTGACTCTGCCTCCCAAGTGCTAGGATTAAAGGTGTGCGCCACCACGCCCGGCTCAAGATTCACATTTTAACAGTAAAGTTGCATGCAGGTAAAAAGAAGTATAACTTTACATTCTTTTTTTTTTAGAATATGAATACATATCTTCCACCCATATATGGTAATTATAATGTGTGAATACAAGTGGTAAGTCAATTCTAGAGCCCATTAAGAGATTCACGTTATAATAGCACAGTTGATTTCAGATGCAATGAAATATAATAATAATAAAGTTGCTCAGTTTGCCTGCCAACTGGGGATTTGGTGTTAGCATCCACAAATGAGGGAAACCATTCACATTTTTTTCTGGGACTGTGTTACTTCACTTAGCATAATGACTTCAAGTTCCATCCATTTACCTGCAAAGTTCATGATCTTATCTTTCTTTATTGCTGCATAAAACTCCATTGTGTAGATATACCACATTTTTGTTATCCAGTCATCAGTTGAGGGGCATTTGGGTTGATTCCAGCTCTTTACTATTGTGAAGAGAGCTGCAATAAACATAGCAATGCATGAATCTTTGCAGTAGGATGTGTCTTGTGGATATATACCCAGGGGTGGTATGGCTGGGTCAGGTGGTAGGCTCATTTTGAGTCTTTTAAGGGTTCTCCACACTGCTTTCCACAGTGGTTGTACCAGTTTACATTCCCACCAGCAGTGGATAACTGTTCCCCTTTCCCCACAACCTCTCCAGCATTTGGTGTCTTTGTTTTATTGATCTTTGCTAGTCTTATTGGAGTGAAATGTGGTTTTAGTGTGGTTTTAATTTGCATTTCCTTAATTAATAATGATGTTGAACACTTTTTAACATTGTTTCTCAGCCATCTTTACTTCCTTACTGGTGAACTCTCTGTTCATCTCTTTATCTTTTGAGTAGGTCATTTGTTTTCTTCTTTGTTTTTTAAGTAGCTTATATATTCTGGATGTTAATGCTCTGTCAGATGTATCAGTGGTAAAGGTTTCCTCCCACTCTGTGGGTTTTGGAAAGACCTCCCATGCTCATGGTTTGGAAAAATTAATATAGTAAAAATGTCCATTCTACCAAATTAATTCTATATTAATTCTACCAAATTAATATACAGATTCAATGCAATCCCAATCAAAATCCCCATGAGCTTTTTCACAGACTTGGAAAAAAAATCCTTAAATTCATATAGAAAAACAAAAGACCCTGAATAGCTAAAGCAACCCTGAGTGAAAAGTGCAATACAGGGGGGATTACATTACCAGACTTCAAGCTTTATTACAGGGCTATAGTCATAAAGACAGCCTGGTACTGGCAAAAAAACAGAACCATTGACCAATGGAACAAAATTGAAGATCCAAACTTGAGTTCATATAACTTCAGCCACCTCATATTTGACAAAGGGGCCAAAAAAGCTCAATGGAGGAAAGATAGCATCTTCAGAAAATGGTGTTGACAAAACTGGATCACCATTTGTAGAAGAACAAAATTAAACCCCTACCTCTCGCACTGAACAAAAATAAACTCCAAGTGGATCAAAGATCTCAACCTGAAACCCGAAACCTTAAGGGTGATAGAAGAAAAAGTCGGCAGCAACCTACAAGACACAGGCATAGGAAAAGACTTTTTTTATGGTTTTTATTTTAATTTTTTTTATGTGTATGAATGTACTGTCTGCATGTAGGTCTGTGCACCCATGCCGTGCAATGCCGCAATTCCCCTGGAACTGGAGTTCTCCTCGAATTGGAGTTACAGACAGTTCTAAGCCACCATGTGGGTGCTGGGGATCGAACCCGGATCCTCTGCAAGAGCAGTCGGCACTCTTAATTGCTAGGCCATCTCTCCAGCCCTGGAAAAAACTTTCTAAATCAAACAGCAGCTGCACAGGAAATAAGGACAACAGCTGACAAGTGGGACCTCATCAAACTCAAAAGCTTTTGTACAGCTAAAGAAACAATCAAGGAAGTGAAAAGAAAACACTAAACCTTTTTTTAGCAGTGTAGACCAGTCTCCCTGTTCCCATGGCTCTGCCAGCGCTGGGGTATACCAAGCATTCGAGCACTTGCCATTTTTTCAGTGTCACCTCAGTGATACCATTACCGTTTTCGATTGTGCTTTCCTGCCTGTACACTTAAACTTAATGGTTCTGGTTTTCTTAAGCTTTTACCTTATGTAGCTCAGAGAATTTATTTATTTATTTATTTATTTATTTATTTATTTATTTATTTATTTATTTATTTATTTGGGTCTTTTTGAGACAAGGTTTCCCTGTAGCTCTGGCTGTCCTGGAACTCACTCTGTAGACCAGGGTGGCCTTGAACTCACAGAGATCCACCTGCCTCTGCCTCCCAAGTGCTAGGATTAAAGGTGTGCGCCACCATGCCCAGCCAGAATTTTTTAATTAAATACTTTTCTTTTCTCTTTCCCCTCCACAAGAGAGGTGCAGGCTATATTTGCTGCTTATTTCTGTACTCACTGCAGAAGCACTGTCGTAGCACATGAAGAAACATGTAAAACGTGGATACAAAAATAAGTTGAAAGCACAGGAGTGAAGTGATTAATAACAGAAGAAATAAAATACTGCATATGCTGAAATAAGTTGGATTTGCCTTTTCCTTGCAAGCATGACTTCTGACCAGCTGAATTAAAAATGGCAGTACCTATTTATTATCACAAAATTCTTAGGTAAGAATTTGAAGGAAAGAAAAAAGGCACCAATGTGGGAATTCTAAAGTGGAGATTCTATCTTGAGATATGTCTTCAGTCTCCTTTGGGCATAACACCGTATTTGCTTTACTATTTACTTTCTTTTTTTTTTAATTTTTTTATTATTGATTTTATTTATTTCTGTATGTGTATGAATGTACTGTCTGCATGTAGATTTGTGCACCCGTGTTGTGCAATGCTGCAGAGGTCAGAAGAGGGTCTCGGATTCCCCTGGAACTGGAGTTCTCCTGGAATTGGAGTTTCAGATGGTTCTCTGGCTACTTTCCCTTGGAAACCCATAAAGCCCCACTCTTAAATTCAGTTAAAAACCCGCCTTGTGAGCTTTTTTTTTTTTTTTTTTTTTTTTTTTTTTTTTTGAGACAGGCTTTTTGTAACAGATGGCTGTTGGGAGAGAGAAAGACCAGTATATTACAGGGTTAGAACTCTTGGTAAATCCATACTGAAGGACATTGGTAGACACAAAGCATACTCTATAAGCCATATATAGATACAGATATAATATAGACATAATAGATATAGACATAATATAGATATAGATTAGATATAGATAAAGATTAGATATAGATATATAGGTATAGATATAGATTATATATAGGTATAGGTATAGATAGATATGAGAATTTATTAACTTGAGGGGGCAGTTGGGGAAATATTGGGAGAGGAGAGCAGATCTAAATGCCACTCAATTATATTGTACAAAAACTACAGCTGGGCGTGGTGGTGCACGCCTTTAATCCTAGAACTCAGGAGACAGAGGAAGGTGGATCTCTGTGATTTCAAGGTCAGCCAGGTTTATATAGCGAACTCCAGGCTAGCTGGGACTAAAAAAGGGAGCCCCTGTCTCAAAAATACCAAAAAAAAAAAAAAAAAAAGAAGAAAATTACAAAATTTTAATTTAAAAAATGTAAAAAAAAAAAAATCAAAACACCCCTGCCTTGTTTGCCAACGTTATTGTGCCTAAGGGAGTAAATGGATGCTTTTGCCCAGTAGCCAATGCTGGAATTTACAGCTTTCCTGCTGAAGACAGAGGAGTAGTTACCCCACAACTGCAGCATCCTGTGCACGTGCTCTTATTCTGTCCTGAAAGCTTCCAAACCACACAATGTGGTACCAAGTGTAGGGCTTTGGGGTCAGACACAGGTTGTTAGTAGGACACATACCAGGTATATTGCTATTTCTCGTTCACAGTCTGCTCAGTTGTGAAAATGAATGCCGATATTTACCTCACAGAGCTGTTATAACTAAATAAGGGCATAGTATTCATTAACTGCTGGTGGTTTTATCACTCCTATTATTCTGTAATCTATTCCACATTTCAAGATTGCAGCAATACATCAACATACACTGTTCATATAGGAAATCGATTGGAAAAATATGTTTATGATAAATGATTAGAACATTTTCCCTTTCAAAACTCTACTATAGCTGTTACAGAGAAAAAAAATGAATGTTTAAATAGTTCCAGTTCTGAGTCCCAATTATGCTGCCTCTTTGCTGTTTGAATTTAAGCATGACCCCTGACCTCAGATCAGTAGGCAAATGAATATAAACAGAAATATAAGCAGAAATAATAATATCTACTTCAGGGACACCATTAAGAATTTCTTATGATTCAATGTGTGAAATAATTTAGCAAAATGCAAAATCACATCAATTATGTTCATTTTCATTGATTTCTGTAGTTCAATATTATCTTTGTTAGTAATGGCATTTAGTTTGAAAAATAACAACCTATTTTACAAGATTCAAAATGTCAGAAGTATCTTCTGGGGATAAAATAATGTCAGCAGGAGTCTTTACTTCTCCTTTGTTGAGAGATTGCCAACTTTTATTTTGTACCCTATGAAGTCAGAAGGCCTCATCTCACATGGAGCAAATGGTAGCAATGTCATCTCCTATTCTACAGAAGTGAAGAAGGGTGTCCCTTCAGGGCCCATGAAGGGTCTTGCTGTGTAGAAAAATGTTTGTTTTAATTCTCTGAGAACAATGATGCTTGGAACTGGCACGGCTTCCTTCCTTGGGTTGGCTGCTGATATCTCAGAACCAAAACTGAGGTTGCTTCTAAATGTGCTGAGTGAAATTAGTGTTTTCACCTCAGGTGCAGACATGGATTTGTATTTCTATTCTTTTGATTGCCTCTATTTTCTTAATGCTCATTTATCTTCTTCAATAAGGATGTTTAAAAAATACATGAAAAGAGCAGTGTCAGTGACCAGTGAGGGACAAGTGGGCCTAAGAGCTTCCATTTTGGCTACTTAATGGTGAGCCATTTCCATCTGTATCTTCCTCCTATCCCTGGGTCAAAGTGTCCTATCCAGTCTTTCACCATCTGTATATTCTCAGAAGACTACAGTCTCTTGTTCAATCTTTGCTGAAACAGTACTGTTTGTTTCTGTGTCCCTTTGTACTGTGAACACCAATGTTTAACCTTTGTTTTGGATTTTCTTTATAAATATTTCTTGAAAAAAAGTGCCTTAGACTTACAACTTTCATAGTCTAATCTTTAATATTCTCAACAGCCTAAAAGTTAAACAATACCTTGTCTACATGCAATGCTTATGTAGTAATAGTGCTTATTTTGTATTACGTAACTCCAGACTCAGCAACAGCTTACAGGACAGAATAACCTGCTCTAACAAAAACTTCAGTGACATAACTATTGCCTTATCTGGTTAAAAAAAATTCAGGAAGGATAAGAGAGGATATTGGATATCTTGACTGCAAAAATCAACTCATAAGCCTCCCAAACATTTTCAAATTTCAAGTACTGAAAAATGTTAAATCTAAATGGATGTCTTCATTACTTTATCTTATGTCAAATATTATCTATGTCAAATGATGCAAAAATAATAATTATTATTAATATCAAAGTATTACTATCAGTCTACTAAATCACAGTTTTAGGGTAGGCTTTGCCTTAAAGATGTTAGCTATATAAATTTCATTTGTCATAAAAGTAGCAACAGTGATAATGTTAAATTAACTGCCTATAGATGGACTCCAGTGAGGTGATAAGGAAGTTAGGCAGAGGGAAAGAAAGCTTTGTAGACACCCTTGGTCATATTCTAACAAAAATTAGTTTAAGAAATCAATCATATACATTAGGATATAATAAAAGTTCATACTGATCAGTTAAACATATAGACACTAATTTTGCTTCCCCCCAAATAGCAATTTATTTGTACATATTATAGCTAAATAATGTAAAATTAGCTTCATGCTACTGTGTCCGAACTTCATGGATACTGAATTTTCATTATTGGATAATTTCCTAAACATTTAAAAAAAACCTTAAGAAAAATGTTTATTAGTCACTTGCATTATATCCTCTTCAAAGACTTTGAGATCTCTGTCAAGAAGCTATTCATTTTAATGTCAAGAAGGATCTTGCAATGGAGGCTTAAAAACAGTTCATATATTTGGTGCTGTATCACCACAATTCTTTCTCAAAAAAGCATGTGTGCTGCAGTCTACATCAGCACCTAATCTTCTAGTGTATGCTTCTGCTCCCTTCTGTTTAAATTACTAACTCTAAACACCAGATTTGTGCACAGGATGTATTTGGAATTATGTTCAATACAACCCACAGAACAAATTCATGGTTGTTTTAAATTGTAGATTTGGTAGTCTGGGCCCAAATGGTAACAAAAAGGACTGAACAGAATTACTTTTGCTAGGCTAAGTATTCCCATCTCCATCAGGTTTAGTGAGTTGATTGAACCCCTGAGAGGTGAGGGCTACCACATGGTTGCAGGGAAAGGGCAACCTTCCGTTCTGAAAGGTGGAGGCTTTGGGTCTATGGTGTGAAAGTGTTGGAGTAGTAAGAAAGGTCTCTTCAAAATCACACAGTGGCGATGTTCTTTAAACCTTTTAAATGGTTCCACTACTGAAAGCAAGAGAAACTCCCAGATATTTTGCAATAGTGTGAGTAGTAGCTTCCATTTTTCCACATTTATTTATTTGTGGTTTTTTGGGGGGGTTGTTGTTGTTTTTATTTGTTTGTTTGTTGTTTGTTTGTTTTGAGATAGGGCCTCATGTAGGCCAAGTTAGCCTCAAACTCACTATGTAGTAGAGGATTATTATAAACTGCTGATCTTTCTGTCTGCCCCTCCCAGACTCTGGGAGTACAGGCCTGAGCCCCCAGGCCTGGTCCTATTTTAATCTATTTTAGGCTTGTGATTTGTTAATTATGTATTGTCCTGTCAGATGTCATTTAGGGAATAACTTAGACCACTAGAGTTTTCCACTCCTCTTGTTTAAAAACAAGATGATTTTATCTGAAGCACAAAGTAAAGCTAAGCAGGCACTTAGGACATCTAAGAATCTGTCCATTATCTCTCCTCCAGCAGGGAATGCCATTGCCTGTTAGCCAGCATTGGGCTGTTAATTCCAGGACAAAGATAAGTCTGTGACAACAGGTTGAATCTAACCAAGTACCTAATATGCAGCTAGTGTTTAAGAACTGCTAGTCAGCTTACTGGGTCTCTGTGCCACACAGCTCTACTTAACTTGCCTACCAAACTACAATTTCAAGAACAATCACTACAAGACTTCCCACTCTGAAAACTGTGGTAATCACCTTGCCTTGTCCTACCATTCCCAAATGACTTTGCCTCCTGCGTACTTGAGGAAATTAACAAAGCATGAACTTCCTGTCTTTCACCTTCAAACAGGAGTGACAACCATGACTTCTTCCTGCCAGTCTTAGAGCACAAAGTGTCGGTTTCTCGGATTCTAAATGTGTTCCGTTTCCCTACTGTGGGTTCAAAGTCTTTTCCATTTCTGATCTTCAGGTTTGTTTGGTTTTTTAATTTTTCTACAGATGTGAAGGCCCTTCCTCCTTGTCCTTGGTGCCATATTGGAAATCTACACTGTTAATCTAAAGGCTTTCTGTAATCATTTTCTTTCACAGCCAAAATTGTGGACAGATCAATCCAACTAGGTTCTTCATTCCTATGAACCAACCCAACCACTGAAATAACTGTACTCAGTCTCTGTCTCTCCCTATTCGCAAAAATCTCTCCACATAGACAGCAATTACCAGCTTATCTACAACTTTCCAAACTTGTCTTTCAATAATTCAATATTTGGTCAATGATATGGGTCTCTTCATTGACTTTGCTTAACACAATACCACAATGAAACTTTATATTACAAATTTTGTAAAAAATAAAGAAGTCAAACAATATTCCAAGCTACCTATATTAATGTAAAATTATGTAGTATTCCACTAACATGGATTCTCATTGTTTTAGGACTGTATTTTTCTCATACAGTGTGAATTCATAAAACTAATACACAAGAGTTTATAACAAAATTATGAAAATTTTAAGATACCATGTTTAAGAGTATTTTAAAATGTAGATAAGTGGATAATTGCTAGTTGTATTTGAAATAATGCAAATATGTTTGGCCTTCAAAAATACTATTCCCAAAGAAAAACCACTTGGAAAATTGAAAATATTCAAAATATACATATAATTATACTTGAATACCATGGCAGTTTGGGAGTGAAACCCTGTGTGGACAACTGTAACCAATAAATTACCAAAAAATATTAACAAAAACAGAGTAAGCCAAATTTATGGTTGAAAACTTCTTGAAAATATGTTTATCATTAAAATGGCATAGATCAATTTTCAATTTAAAGGTATTTTGGAAACTACTGATAATCAATAAAAATGATATTTTCATTTGACCACTTATATAATACAAATATTCCATGTTTTGTAGGAAATAATTATCATTATAAAGAGTAAATTTTTATTGAGCACTCTTAACAAGATTAGTGTTCTTCAGTTTACTATATAATATCAGGAGAACCAAGTACATCACCCTACCCAAAGTTGTTTACATATATATACATATATATATGTGTGTGTGTGTGTGTGTGCGCGCACGCGTGTGTGGTCGACACTATGACACATCTACCCTATTCTATTTTATTTGCATTTAATTTCATTTTCTAATGTGTAGTTTCAAACTCAGGGCCTCACACATGGCAAATAAGTGTTCATAATGTTCTGTGTTTTAAACTTCTGAACAATAACTGCTAGTGGTCCTGAGATATGTTTCATAAAAGAAAATGCAAAACATCATCAAATGAACCCCACATATGGTCAGCACACGCTGTGAACAGTATTTTATCTTGTATGTATTGAATTAGCATCAAGGTCTTTCAGCTTACAAATCCAGTGAAACAGGGAAACTGACAGGCAAGACCTCAGTGGACCACAAAGCTAAATTGTAAACATGCTTCTCCCAGGTTCCTCATGGTCAATGAATGCAAGTGCTTAGTAGTGGCATTGGAAGGCTTAATATGCATTTCCTGTTATTGGTCATCTTGATATTTTTATTAAAATAATAATCTTTCCATTTCCAGAAAGTATATGTTATATTTAAAATAGCTATGAAGGCATAAAAATAAAATTGATCCTAAATAGACATATTCCATAGCTAAAAATTATAGAACAAATTACTCCTAACTTCCCATAAATTGCAACTAGAAACATTCAAAAGGATGAAAAATATCAAACACATTAGAAGCAAAAGTCCCTAAGAATGAATCATAGATGTTACATAAACAAACATAGAGACTCATGCACTACAGAAGGGCTTGGCAAAAGAGGGCACGAGGACATAATGTGGGCAAGCCAGCACAGAAAAAGTGTCAAGGAGTGAAACTGTATTCAAGTGAGCCATTAGGTAAAAACCCTTCAGACATTGGAGTTGACCGCGGTGTTTATACTGCTACATTTTCAGCCCTTAGAAAACTCAACTTTTCATGTATTTTTTTGAGCACAGAATGATTGTCTTAATTTGTACTTTCTGGAGTAAGGGTAAACTATATTCTCTAATTCAATAACCTTTGATCACTGTAGCCATTTCCCTTACTGGTGGGAAAACAAATCCTTGAAGTTCATAATTTAAAGGACAACATTTTCTTCCTTCCTGTCAAGATGGTGCTGGCTGAATGAAGAGGAAAGACTGGTTCCTCCATCCTCTGGCGTTTGTCTGGCTTCTGCTGAGATGTCCACTGGGATCCTCTGCCAGTGCCAGGGACTTGGTTTTTTTGTGGTTGATAGTGTTAGGCTGGTACCCATCAGCGACAGCCTCAGAACTCCTGCATTCTCCATCCTCCAGTATCTGGCTCTTGGCTTAGTGGCCTTCTCAGAATGGAGCAGTGAACAGGGTGTTCCATTCGACTTCATGACTCATACTCCTAGTTTATGATAAGAAAATCGTGGCATATACTCTCTGCCCATTTCTACCTTAAACAAGAGTGCATAGTGTGTGTGTGTGTGTGTGTGTGTGTGTGTGTGTGTGTGTTAGGGTTAAACTTCCATGCTCACATTAAGCCCATGGTAGGCAACTGACCTACCACCCAGCTACATCCCTAGCAAGACTGTGATCCAATTACAGATGTTTCATATCTTATTTAAACATTAAAAGCCAAATAATATCTTTATCATCTGGTTTCAGCTGGGCTGTTATCTATGAGAAGTCATGGTTACTATGGGTTTTATAATAACAAGGAACAAGTAAGAAATCAAGATTACTGGAAAATCTGGACACATCATATTAATAGTTACAAAATATATTTTTTACATTTTTTTAAATTTTTATTTATTTATATTTATGTGTATGAATGTACTGTCTGCATGTAGGTTTGTGCACCCGTGTCATGCAATGCCGCGGAGGTCAGAAGAGGGTGTTGGATTCCCCTGGAACTGGAGTTCTCCTGGAATTGGAGTTACAGACGGTTCTCAGCTGCCATGTGGGTGCTGGGGTTTGAACCCAGGTCCTCTGCAAGAGCAGTCGGTGCTCTTAACCGCTAGGCCCATCTCTTCTGCCCATAAAATATATTTTTAATGTGTATGAGTGCACTGTCTGCATGTAGGTTGGTGCACCTATGCAGTATTGAGAAGGTCAGAAGAGGATGTCAGATTCCCCTGGAAGTGGAGTTAAAGATGGTTCTTAGCTGCCATGTGGGTGCTGGGAATTGAACTTGGGTCCTCTGCAAGAGCAGTCAGTGCTCTTAACTGATGAGCCATCTCTCCGGACCCAATAGTTACAAAATATTATCCTGAGAATGTATCCAAGTCCAGCTTGGAAGAATTTACTTTCATAAATTTAACATTTACTTGAACCATGTTCAAGGGGTTCAGTATGATTTACTGGTACAGAAAAACTAGAACCAAAATATATATCATAAAGCCTTTTTCACCAAATATAGAGCCTAAAATCTAATAGCCTAAAACAGGGTTTTCAATTATTGATATAGGAAACCTCTAAATAGCACACTATTATTTCTAATAGGTAGTTTTATTTTTAAGTATATTACTGTAATATCATATATTCAATTTTCATAAAAATAATCTAAATTCATAATAGTTAAGCCATTTCAAGTTTGAACCACTCCTAAGTGATATCATAAATGGTGATTTATCTGGCTGTCACAAGTCTCCCTTCTGAGGGAAAAAAAATCAATTAAAAATTTTAGCCAAAGTAAATAATAAAAGCCAATATTGACTGCAAACCTGTAGGTTTCAGGAGCTGTTCTTGGGCCTCGTATGCCCTATCTTATTCAATCTCCACTGGATTACTTCAAAGTAAGGATGTTATCTTCATTTTAAAAACTAGGAAGTAGAAGTACAGAAAGACTAGGTAGCTTTATTAAGTTACTCAACAAAAAAAAGTAGTGGTTTTAATGTTAACCCAAGAAAATGCACCCCCATCTCCCTTATCCACTGTGCTGTACTGCCTCACATGGGAAAAAAGTGCAAGGCAGGGAGTTTAAGATGTAAAAAGCAAAAAAAAAAAAAAAAAAAAAAAAAAAAAAGAACCAAGGCACAGAAGAGCCTGCCATTTTTATATGGACAAAAGAAAGGAACAGGATTCCATATTTAGAGCTGGCATGCATAATAATCCCCAGAACCATATGTTTCTAATGACCCAATCATTGGGCCTTTCATTTCTGATCATTTGACATTTTTAAGCATGAATCATCTAATGAAAAAATTACAGGGCTTTCTTTTGAACACATTGTTTATTTGTCACCAAAAGATCTCAGATATACTTTAAACAAATTCCTTCTATAAAGAAAAGACTACATACCCTCATGAATGGCATAATCCAAAAATAGAAATTATTTAAAACAGCTCTAACACCTTTTCTAAATTTCCTACATTGTGAAATGACAGCAGTGTCTCCTTTTCAACACTGCCTTCCAGTCAATGCAAAAAGAAACAAACCATGCCCACATGCTCATATTTGGTGTTTACTTTTCCGTCAGTCATCTAAAATGGGACACACAAAAAAGGGATGTGTCTGTCTCTGTTAGAAAGAGGAGAAAAGTGAGGGGACAAAAATCTAATGCAACAAGAGAGTTGCCAGATTTGGAACTGATTGAAAGAGTTTCATGTCACCAAACATTTTTCAAAGACCTATCAATCTGCAGCTCTTTTTATAAACCAACCTGTAATGAGTGATGTTTCCACACATTTTCTTCACACACTTGCTCTCAGTTTGGCAGTGTCTTTGATTTGGGAAAGAATTTAAAACTTTATATGATCACACAGAACCTTTTTGGCATCATGGAAAAGAATATTTAGATCATAAAGACTTAGAAGAATGTAAGCTAAAGTTCCAAGTACTTTAAACTTTCATTACAGAGGTGCCCAAAGCCACATTGCTATGTTTACAAGTATGTTTATAAGTGATGCCATTTGTGACTGTAATTAAATGAACATTGGGAGGGATATAAGAAAAAAAGAGGAGATAACGATTGGTATTAAATGAAAAGTATAAATTCGACGGTATGTGAAGCATTAAGACACACTAAATATCACCCTAATGTTCCTATTCACATCTTCTGGCACTGAGGGAAAACCAGCTTGGAAAAACCAGCAAATCCTTGAAATAACAGAAAGGCGCCAGCACTAACAGTGTATCCTCAGCACTGGCTGGGAAAATTCAAAGAAACTTTAGTAATGCAACTTGTCACCTGCTGACTGGTTTCTGCTGCTTTGGAAAACAAAGCACACAGCTGACTGAGGTTCAGAATGTACAGCCAGAGGGAACAGAATTCCTAACTGCAAAGCCACAGACTCCATTCCCTCCACCCTTCCCAAGCCACCGATTCCCAGTTTGGTCCTGAACCAGCCACAGCCGCGTTATCTGGGAACACATTAGAGATATTCATTTTTCAGGCCCCCCAAGATCAACCAAATTCTTCTGGATGAGGCTGGACAGTGTGTGTGGTTGTAATTTTAATTGATGCCAACGTTTGGGACATGCTGCCCGAAATCCATAACATGATTAGGAGCAAGCAAAATCTGTCAATAAGAAAATCCCAACAGGGATAGTGGCTAGATTACTAAGCAACAGATCACTTACTAGTACTTCTCATGGCATAGGGCTGATATCCAAATATTTCATGATTGTGTTATGACAAGCCTACAACTTCCATGTCCATACAACTTTTTATCGAGGTGGGGCATGGAAAAATTATTCGCAGATAGTGAGAACAGTGTCTTCAATGCACATCTACTAATAGCAGTATAGACAAAACCCTGGGATACCTTAAAGGAGGATTATTACATACCTTCAAAGCAACTGTTATTTATTGAAAACAGTCATAAATTTCTAAATTTCCTCTTTAAAAGTCAAAAGAACAATATCTAATTTTCTCAAGAATCAACTTACTGAATAAATTCCATGCTGATACCCTTCATTTGGTTCCAGAGTGGGAATTGGTCAACGTCCAGCCAGCCAGATGTACTGAATAGCTACTGTGACAAATAAGGTAAAAGGAGGCCCAGCCAGATGGCTGTCTGAAATCTTCCCATCTTCCCAGTGCTTATTTTACACACCAGCTTCTCCACCTCTGCCCCTTTATATAATCAGTGCATGTTCTCAGTGCCAGTGAACAGAAAGAATAATGGAATTCAAGATAGAAAAAAGTGACTAAGTGTTTAAGTGGCAGAAAACCAGAAACGAACAGCAGTTCTCGTTCATTCTTTTAATTAGTTTTGTAAATCCATTATTTATTTTCTAATGCCCCAGCTTGAAAACTCAATATTCTTGATTATTCCTTCTTTTACTGTCTTATTCAAGAAGCCATCAAATCCTCTCACTGTCTTAGTCTTTCCATTCTAATTCTCTCAGTCTCTTGGTTTCTCTCTAGATCTCTCTGGTTTAGTCTCTCCCTCCATCTCTCTCTGCCTTGTTCTCTCTCTCCCATCTTCTTGCCTCCCTGCCCTTCACCTCCTCCTCCTCTCCTCCTATCTCCCTCCCTTTCTTCTATCTCCTTTCCTCTCCCCCCTCTCCTCCTTCTCTCATTTCATTCTAGGTTGTGACAAGTCTCCTAATCTCCTCCCGTCATTGGACAGGAGTAGCAAAGACACTTTCACAGTCATACTTCCTTGTTCAAAATCCCACAACCCTCCAGTACTGGCGGGCTCTTACCACCTTAAACATAAAGGTAATAATTTTTATAAGTTGAATCGAATATCATAATTCTTCTTGTGATTCCTAAACTTCAATAAGTTATATATGCACCGCCTCCAAAGTAAGATATTAAAATCCAGCCACTTTTCTTCACCTCTCCACACAGTGGTTGATGCAAAAAAGCTTAAGTGGACATAGGTATTAAAGTAGAGAATAAAACAAAGTCTCTTCCACTTCATGATTGTGCTATAAACCAGTTCTTCTAATTTCAATATTCTCTACATTGAACTTCAACTGTTGGGGGGGGAAACGTTGATAAACTGTTAACACGGATCCTTGTTTAATCCATTTAACAGGAATTAAATTAAATGCTGAGGTACTGCCAATTAGAAATACATTTATAAAGAGGAAAGGCTTCTACTCTAGCTTCAGAATTTGGAGTGAAATAGACACCACCATTAGACTCAGGATTCCTATCACTTCATCAAATTCAATGCTGAAACTTGAAGAATTCTACTTATGCCTAGAAAATAACCCCCCCCAACTACCAAATTCCCTCAATCCAGTCCTTCACTATGAATCGCATTCTCCATAGCCTCCAAAAAAATCTACAAATCAACCAAACCAAGAAACTAAAGGATGCCTACAATGAAAACTTTAATAAAGAAACTCTGGAAAATACTAGAAAATGCAAAGTCTACCATGCCCATAGACTGGCAAAAACTAAACAAAAGAATATTATGAAGCAATTTTCTCTGAGATAAATCTTTCCATCCTGGGGAGGGGAAGGGGTTGCTGGGTAAACAACAAAATGTTCTAAAGGAAAATAAATGATAGGATGTCAGAAGGAAAATAACAGGTTGTCTAATGGGAAAGAAACATCAGGATGTTTTAAGGGGAGATGAAGCATTCCATTCTGAAGTTCTTTTTTTTTTTTTAATTTTTATTCATTTCTGTATGCCCTTCTGAAGCTCTTTAAGCTCAGGAAGTAAACAAGTCAATAGCTCTAGGAAGTTTCTGAAATTGACCAGGTTCATTCCCCAGGAATAGTGTCACACAACAGAGTAATGTACAGATTCAGTGAATCCACATCACATCTCAGTGAGGAGGCTGACCACACTGTAACCTCTGGAGATGGAGAGGGTAAATCCTAAGTGAGATCCTGCCCAAGTCCCTGGTGTATTCCAGGTGCTTTGCAGGAATCATGTTGTTATGGAAGTGGTGTGCCTTTCTCAACACATCGGATCGGTACAGTCTATTGACATCTTACTGTTGATGACATTGCCAGGATCACAATTGGTGTGCATCTGTCAATTTTCTCAACTGAAAAGATGTTTCCCTTGTAGTTAGTAAATATTTGGGAGAGGAATGGTGAAAGACTACAAATAACTTTTCTTCATTAAGTATTCATCAGCTATGCCATCTTTTGCTAGTAGATTTTATAAACAGTAATTAATTATTGCTGTGATGCTTAAAGACTGATTCTCTATTCCCTTGATTTCTTCTACATTAACTGCATTTCTTCCATAAAGAAGATATATTCTTCTCCCTGCATTCATTTCTTTTATCACTTATTATATGAGTGTGAGGTAGTAGATATTTATTTCATTTGGGAGGTGGTAATTCACAGATTCCCATCATGCTACTCCTCATTTATTCTATGTTGCTCGGGTCATTTTCTTGGGTAGTTTGTTCTATCTTTGGGCACTGAGAGTTCCTTAAGGTTGGTGCTTGGATCTTTCAACATGTCGATATATACACCACCTTCTTTACTGAAACCACCAGGCATCCAGACTTATCTTGGTATTTTCTGTTCCAATCCTACAATCTACTACTTTGAGAGTCTATGGTACTTTTTCAATAGAAGAACATTTAGAAATGAGATCTGGGAGTCCCAGTATTCATGACTTGTAGTGGCTCACTGCTTCTAGAGAGACTTGTATACTGCATGTATGTCTGTGTCATAGGAGGGGAAAAAAAACCTTAATAGAAAAAGTCTCTGGCCTGGGTGGGACCTTAACTTTCTGGGTTTTCTAGTCAATCATCTGGTCTAGCACCACTCCTGGGAAGGAAGGCTCATGTTAAGTCAAGCTAAAGAGATAGATACCTAGTATACTAATGAGATGGTGAACTTCTCTGGAGTGAAATCACCACCCCCTGGTGCAGAGTTCCTAGATCTGAACACAGACATGTGGTTCTCACTCTGTCCAATTTTCTGAATACTTCAGAATGCTTAACCTCTCCTTCTGTCTTTTCTAACAATGCTATCCCTAACACTTTAGGGGCCCCAACTTTGTGTTTCTTTACCTTATGTCTAACGTTCTCCCCCTTCCCCCCACGTGGCTGCTAGTCTCCCAAGTGTCTAACCTGACTTCATGTGGGCTCTAAACAGGCATGGCTTTCCGGCTTTCCCTTCTCCCCTCTATTCTTCTCTTCAGGGCAGCTGCTCAGTTTTAAAGCTTGTCTGCCCTGAGGATTTTTCCTTAAGTTCTAATAAAAATTTTCTAAAGCTTCCATTTGAACTGATTCTTAAATTCCTTTATGAACTAAAAGAGGCAGGATCCTATTTCCCCTTGTATCATTCATATTTATGTACTTGTGTGCCTTTAAAAAATGATTTTATTTATTTTTATTTTTATGTGTATGAGTGTATGGTCTGTATATATGTAAGCGCACACATTTCATGTAATTCCTGCAGAGGTTAAAAGATGGTGACAAATTCCCCTGTAACTGGAGTTACGGTTGATTGTTTGCCACCATGTGGGTGAGAATCTAACCCAACTCCTCTGCAAGAGCAGCCAGCTCTTAATTGCTGAGCCATTTCTCCAGCTCTTTGTGTGCCTTTCAACAAAACATCTGACTGGCTATTTGATTCCAAGTGAGCAATGTAAGGTTCACTTTATTCTTCCAACTTTATTGCTATGTTAAGGGACTGATATAATATGCAGTTCCTTGTGCATGGTTTCTTTCACATACTAAAATGTATTTAGGATTTACCAGCATGGTGTGAAGGGCTGGCCTTTCACAGAATGACAGTCTGAGTTGCTCTGGGAGCCATTCCAACTAGTCAGTCATGAATCATAAAAATCATTATATAAAATAACCACATAATATTTCTACAAGTGATCTTAAGAACATACAACAAAGAAGAAATATTTATTCAATGTCAATCTACTAAATCTCAACACAAACAGAAAAATAAGTCCCAGATGTCAGATTGAACAAATGAAGAATTCAAAATAATCCTTTGTATATAGATAGATATAGATTAGACAGATAGGTAGACTGATAGATATCCACGAAATTGAAGAAAACCATTATCTTTTTATTAATTAAAAACCCAACTACAAATATAAAGGAACTTCTTCATTCAGATGAAAAGCATCTCTGAAAAGACCATAGCAAATATCAAGGTTGATAACTAAATCCCTTTGTTCTTTAGATCAGGAACAAGAGTAACTATATCTGTTCTCAATACTTCTATCCAACACTGAATCTGAGATTCTAACTAGAGAATTAGGTAAAAGAAAGAGAGAGGAAAGAGGGGGAGAGCAAAGAGACAAAGACAGAGACAGAGATGAAGTTAGAGAAATAAGAATCAGCTAGGTTGAGTAGCGTGAGCAGAGAAAAGAATGAGGTATCCACGTCAAAAGAGAAAATCCTATTGGAACTACTGAATGAGCATGTCATGATAGCAAGAAATAATACGAAGATGCAAAAATCTAGTTAAGTCCTTGTAGTGGTTTAAATGAGACTGCCTTCCATATGCTCTAAGTATCCTGGCATTTCGTCCCCAGTTGGTGGCACAGAGAGGCAAAGACAAATAAAGGCCAGGTCTATCCTTGTGAGAGCATATTCAAACCAAAGTGCATTCCTCTGTCTAAAGCATTCTATTGTCCTACATTGGGACCCTTGGATAATCTAAAAATTCAGATATTCTTAACTATCTTAACCCTGTCTTCTAAGAATACTTGTTGCTAGAGCTCTGGAATCTATTAGAAAAGTTTTTCAGGTGACTCAGCTACACATCTTATTTGAAAATCACTAGCTGTGTGACAGCTTCTCATGGTATCCTAAAGCTTCAGAACACTGTGGATGCTTCAGGGTCCCACGAGAAGCCGCATAACATCTGAGACCCGTTTTGGTGGTCTACCATGACTCAAAAGAAAGCAAATGAGATATATTTCTTTCCCCAACCGAAAATCTGGAGGGATTAATTTCAGAAATAACTGCATCTTGGTAACATTTTAATTACAGTTTGTAAACTAACAAAAATCTGCATTGCAAAAAAATAATTTCAACTATTTTTCATTTAAATTATTTAATAAAAGGTCATCTGATGCCTATCTGAACATTTGATTGACAGAATGATTGTCGTAGTGGTCCCTAGGTATCAGAAATCAAATCTCGACTATGAAGTAGATATATTAATAACACCTTATGCTTTATACTGCTCAGTGTTTAATGGCTCTGAAATGCCAAAGAGATTATTTGTAATCAATACATTTGAAATGTGAGAAAAACAAAAGCCTAAAACATATACAGTTTCACTTTTGTTGTTTCAATTCAAGGCTCTCTGTCCTTGCATTTATGTAAGGTGGGGTATTGGAAATAAAATACTATTTTCTGTTATTTTTGTTGTTAATTTTGAAGCAATTTTTTACTTACAGAAAAGTTGAAAACACAACTCTTACATACTTTCCAATCATTTCCTACTATGAACGTATTATTTAGCTATAATAAAATTATCAAAACCAAACTACTAGAAATCAATAACATACCATTTATAATGTATGGACTACATTTGAGTTTTGACCAATGACCCACTAATACTCTTTCCTCTGGATCAAGGTGCAGTCTAGGATTTCTGGCTGCATGTAAATCTCATATCATTTTGGTTTCTCCAATCTGAGAGCACAATCCAGTCTTTCCTCAGATCCACGTAAAGTATACTTACTGATCCATATTTTATGACAATTTCTCCCAAAATGCAACTTAACATCCTGAGAGAAGCTTGCACAACAGGTATTCTAAAGGGAAGTAAAGAACAGTATATTCTAAGGGAGGTGAAACATTAGGAAGTAAACAGCTCAATGGCTTCCAAGCTAAGCTGCCCTGAAAAGGCTTCAAACCAATGCACTCTGGGTTTCCTACTTTACTGAGTAGCAAAACCAAAAATAATTTACTGTTTTCCTAAGAAAAATTAGTCTATAGCATTTGAGCCATGGCACACACTGTCAACCCCACCATTAATACCAAACTCCACATCTCATATAATGTTTCAACTTAGGCACTCAACTCCAGGGAAGTACAACCAAGATAACAGGAGTTTACTCTCAGGCCACCCTACTCTTCTACCCTGGTACAGAGGCTTACTCTGTAAGGGGCAAGTTTTCTGTTTCTCTCCCCTTAGCCTGGCTACGGAAACTACAATCCAGGCAAATGCATTCTCCATCCTCCCATTCCATCCCCATACATAGGCAGAGTAAAACCCCTACTCTAGGTATAGCCAGCTGGGAAAAGTGGGTGTTATTACCCTGTACAGTTTGCTCAGAAGGTAGAAAATACCCACACCAAAAGGGCTTTCCACCAACAGTACCTGCAGTGCAGAAGTGTTACTCAGGAAAAGTGGATGAGGTTTGCCCTATCTACTGCAGTGCATGAAAGGGCCTGGGTTCAGAGGAAAGACAGGTAGACCACAAGGAGGACTAACTCCTTAGCTCCGCCCATGTTTAATTAGTGTTATTTGGAAAATAAAATGGAGAATTTCATTACTAAGAGTATTGTAAAAACAGTAAATATTTTTTGGATCAAGGGTAAAAGCAGCATAAACTTACAGATACAAAAATAAATTTTGGAAAGCAGTTTGCCAGCATGACCATTTAGTAAAGCAACAGTAAGTTCCCCACTAGGTCTTATGACTGCTTTAGCCATCAACAGTGTTTACAGTACCAGGCCTGAATTTCCTCACTTGGAGTAGACCTCAAATTCAATAAAGAGAATAGCTGATTACCCTCATGAATAGTTTTTCGAACATCACCACAGTACTGGCCTGGTAGATCAGTATAGTGGCACAAAAGGCCCAGTGCTGGTTAGGATCATCGATGTCTTTTCTCTCCCTACAGTCAACATGGTACCTTCTAGCACTAGGAAAAATTCTTAGTAAGGAGAGATTTTTCCTGATCAGTTCAGTGTAGACCAGGCTGGGCTTGAACTCACAGAGATCCGCTTGCGTCTGCCTCCCAAGTGTTGGGATTAAAAGTGTGCACCACTATCCTATTATGTTACCCATCCCTCCATCCCATCTATCTCCAACCTGTGGTCTCCACTAACCCCCCAATATGTTATATCATAAAGGGTCTACCCTCCCTTTTATTAAACTTTTTACTTGGGTTGCAAGATCATTTTCCAAGTAGTTTCTTCATCTACACTTCATTTTGGCTAACCCTTCCTCTGTCCCTTCATCCCCTGTGTCACTCCACTATCTCTACCTTTCTGTTTGCCTTTTGCCTATGTACTGCTGCCCTCGCCCAACAATGAGTCAGCCCCAATGGCCCATTTATAATTTCTTGGCTACTATATGACCCCAGGTGAAACACACCAAAAAATAGATTTAAAGATTTATTTACTTGTAATTTTCATGATTTCATGTCTCTTTCTATTTCATTAATTTTTTTGAGAATTGCATATAGTGTAGCTTATCGTTTTTGTTTTGGTAAACTTTCTATTAAATTTTTTGTATTTCAAACAAAATATCTCAGTCAATCTTAACACCATTATACCCCCTTGTCCACTGGCACTCCTCTATAGCCCCCGCCCCTGCAGGATTCAGACACTCTATCATTTGTTAAAGCCTATTGTTTCAAGTTAGTGTCTCCTCAGTGCAAGTTCATTCATAGTCTAGTCAGCCTACATAGAGTCATTTCCTTTAAGAAGATCAACTCTTCCTCACCCAGCAGTAATCAGCTGACAATAATTCTTCGACTAAGTTTGGGGCTTGTTGCCCATTTCCACAGTTCTGTGCTGGGATTTTGTCTGCTTGAGTTTGCATAGGTCTTGTCCATGATAAAACCATTGTGGTAGATTCATGTGAGGAAAACAAGGTCCCAGGAACTTGTAGGACTCCACTTCCATATGACGATGCTCCTCCAACTAAGTGTATTTGGTTATATTTACAGTAGGACACATGAATTTCCTCCCACTGAGTGGGATTTAACTCCAATTTGGTAGCTGTTGATTACCCTCAAGAAAAAAAGTGCCACTACTGCACCAATGTCGTTTGCAGTTCCAATCACTGGTGTGCTTATTAGGCCTTAAAGCTATGGTAGGAGCATTGATTAATGTTCTCACTTAGCAGCTTGCATAGTGCTCTCCAAAATGATGAGTTAGCCTTCAGGGGAAGTGGCTTCCTAGTCAGTTCTAGCTCCATTGCTCCAAATCCTGTGTCCAAAGTATGGCCTCTCTTCAGCAATAAGGTCTTAACTTCACATTCTGGGTGATAATCAAGGGCTGTGGCAATAGCCAATGTAATTATGGGAGTCTCTTGGACTACCCTGGCCAACAACTTAAAGGAAGATTTCTTTTGTCTGGCATTATTTCTTGTTATGTAGCCTTCAGCTATGCACATGGACTCATTTAGAGCTATTGTATGAGTAATTTATCAGTAGGTTTTTGGACTAATATGATTCCTTCTGTTTTTTTTTTTTTTAATAGCAAGGAATTACTTATCTCTCCTCACTCTCTCCCTGTCTAACCCTCTCTCCTTCCCCATTTAAAGTATCCACATTTTCCCCATTTCTTCCTTGATAACACTGGTCTCCTATAATCCCACAAAATTGTATGCAGGAAACTTTGATCATATTTACGCCTTACCCCAAACCCTCCCATATGCACTCCACCACCCTACCCACAATGTGTCCTCATTTTCTTTTTAAATCCAATGAGTCCAACTTGTGGTGCCCTTTGGTGTATGTCCATCTATTAGAGCATGGTCAACTTACTAGGGGCAACACCCTTATGCAAAATTGACTCTCTCCCAGCAGTTCTCAGTTGTCAAGGGCTCCTCAGCTATGGCTGATATTTTATGCCCAACGACCCCTCTCCATGCTGAGATTTTGCCAGGCTTAAGCTTTCAAAAATTTTTTACTGCTGTTTGGTGTGAGTTCATGTATACAACTTCCTTGTAGGGTCCTGAAAACCACCTCTGGCTCCTACAATCTTTCTGCTCCCTCTTCTGCAATCATCCCTGAGCCTTTCAAGGAAACAGTGTAGTGGTAGGATATAGATATCCCATTTAGGGCCCAGCATTCCACGATCCCTTATTCTCTACACCTTGACCAGTTGTGGGACTCTATATTAATCTCCATATACTGCAGAAAGAATCTTCTCTGATAAGGGTTGACAGATACAGTAATCTATGGGTATAATAGTAAGTCAGTAGGAGAAAGTTTAATACCATGTCCACTTAGCATAATAGCATTGGTTTCTCCCCAATGGTCTATGACTCATTTACTTACAGGGTCTTGGGTTTGATAATGGTGCCAGATATGGTTCCAACATGTGAAGCAAACCATAAATCCAATCATAAACTGGTTGGTTACTCTGATGACATTTGTGACACTATTGCACCAATGGTCATGTCTTGACAAGCAAGTAATTATTATAGCTCATATGGTTTACAGCTGGGTAAAATTAGTGATTGCTTTTCTTTGTTGTTAACACACACCTTTCAGCACTAAAAACTTAGCAAGCAGGGATAAAGCTTTCAGGTCTATAACGGCTTGATTTCTCCATGCTCTGTGACTCAAGCAGGCGGTATCTTCAGAAATAAAACTGAAGTTCTGGATCAAGAGCAAGAGAAATGGCAATAGCCAGTAACATTTGGGGGTCTATGAGACTTTACTGCCCAACAACTCTAAAAGAGGCAACCTATTCCTGGCACCGGGCTTTTCGTTAGTCTGTAGTGTCTAGTGGGGACATTGGTGCCCTGTTATAGGGTAATTCCATTTCATTTCTTTTCTATATTATGTGTATTTTTAATAAGCTTATACAGATTTCCATGATTTTCTTTACAGTTAAACAATCAATATCTATTTGTCTGTTGATAGGTATATGCTGTCATGTAGCTGAATCATTAGACAGTTGCATTGTAGCTTTATGAGAAATCCCAAATTGATTCTGAAGTTCACAATTTTATTGCAGTGGGTAGTAGTTAATCCAGAGACTCATCACTGATCAAAGGGCTAAAAATAAGGCACTGAGAAGATTCAGGCATAGATAGGACATGGCAGTCAACCTTCACCACACCAAGGTTTAGGGAACATTTCAGAAGTAAAGGCAGAAAGAATGTAAGAGTCAGTGGATGAGGAAGAGTGCTATGAAACCTGTCCTTTAGACATGACTTGGCCATGGCACATGTGGACTCAGAAGCTGTGGTCACCTGCCCAAGACTTGCAGAAGATCAATCCAGTTAGAAGTTCCATCATGGACATTGGCAGGGCTCCCAAGGCCCCTCACCTTACTGAGGAGCTATTAACAGTTAATCACTGATGGGGGGAGGGAAAGTCACTTTTCTTCAAGGGAGTGGCTACTGGTCAGCTCCCATGCCCCAGTGGATGACCTCACATCTGTGTGCAAATGAGCAGCACTCATTGGGCTCAATGAATAAATGAAAATTAAATAGACATAAAGGGAGATACGTCAGAGGCATTCTGAGGGGAGATGGTACAGGAATGGAACATGGATATTATCAAGATACATTGTACACATATATGATTTCAAATATTAAATTAAAAATATTGTCATTAAAATATGTTGTTGGAGATCAATTAAGGGAAATCTGATAGTTCCATGATACAAAAAGCCACAGAAAAAGACTAATAAAGAGAACCAGGCCAACAGATAAGAATTCTGTTAGGATCAGTCAACCCCACCTGTGTGAACAGTTGTGTATGTGTATTAGGCTGTATACAAAGGGAAAATCAGACCATAAGTGGGGAAAGATATAAATCCATTCACCAGGCTACATCCTCATCCATCAGCAAGGCAGAAGCATCAGTGGTACAAGTGGAAATCCACTCTATCCAACCCTGAAAAGTGAGTCTAGATGCCAAGAAAGACAAGCTAATAATCAAACTCATGATTCTTATGAAAATCCTGGACATTTATTTAAGGTGATATCCTCTCACAAGTGATCACAAATGGAATTTTCCAGTTACTAGTCCCTGGTTGAATATGTAGCAATGAAAAACATACATTCCTTTAGCTAGAATAGCACCTCCAATCCATATACGCACATACACAACATATGAGCATGCATGTACATGCACATGCAAAGACACACACACATAAACACACACACACACACTAAAACATTGATTAAGACTCTAATTGGCTACAAACAATCTTTGTTCAGTAAGTGGTTGAAATTAAGTAACAAGTAAGCTCTACCTACAGTGGTAAAATAATTGAAGACAATCAGAGTTGGGACAGGACCACTTATATACTATGGAAAAAATAAATTTCTCAGAATGATCCAAGTGACTATTGCAAACAAGTAAAAGATAAAAATGACTTCTGTGATAGGATCTAAAATATCTATTTATCACCAGTAGATTATGTGACACACAAAGAAATAGTAAAGTATGTGAAATATGCAAGAAAAAAATTGGCAATAGAAACTGCCTTTGAAGAGATACAGATGGTGGATTTAGCAGAAAAAAAAATAACTTCAGCATAGCTATTATAGACATGTTCAATGAGCATGAGTAAACCATGGTTGAAGGAAGGTATGGTGATGATGTCCCATCAAAGACAGACTATCAACAAAAGTCATTACCGAAAGAGCCCAAATAGACATGCCAGAGTCAGAATGCACAATAACAAAAATGAAAAATGTCACTAGAATATCTCAATCACAGACCTGACTGAACAGAAGAATAGCAAACCAAAGGCCAAGAGAGACTATGAAATCTACAGAAAAGAAATAAGAGGGAAAGAAGAAAAATGAATAGAGCCACAGAGGAATGTTGAACATGATAAAGTATACCAATAAATTAAATACCAGAGGGGATTTTTAAGGCTCAAAACCTTCCAAATGTCAAGAAAACCGTGAAGTTACACATCAAAGAAGATAGATGAACTCAAAATAGAATAAATGTTAGTAGACTCAAACTCAGGGAAACACCATACTAAAAAATGTTTAAAGACGAGGAAATCTTGAAAAGAGGAAAAGAAAAAGTTGGGTGCAGTAGTGCACACCATTGATCCCAACACTTGGGACAGAGGCAGACAGATCTCTTTGAGAATGAGCCCAGCTTGGGACTATGTAGTGAGTTCTAGGCTGGCTGGGGCTATAGCTTGTGCAAAAAAGGAAAAAAAAAGATCACATACAAGGAAAATAAGCAAGATTAACATATTACTTCTCATCGAACACAATTGAATTAAGAAGTCAGTGGAAAAACATATTTAAAGTGTTGAAAAAAAAAAAACCTGTTAAACGAGAATCTTGTATCCAGTAAGACTTATCTTTCAGAAACAAACCAAATGAGTATTAAGTAAATAAAAACTGTAAAAACTCAATGCTAGTAGTCTTGCATTACAATAATACCAAAGAAAGTTATTTAGTATTATCACATTACATTTTGTATAGATATACACACATTCACAGGCACAAGCACACAAAGAGTATCAAAGTAATCAATATACAATTATGGGAAACAGTGGAATTGCATATTCCTTCTCTCTTCCTCGTTTTATTAATTTAAAAGGTAATTACAATATACAGTATGTGGCAAGGCATTCTGGTAGACATAGTATATAGAAATGTAACATATTCAGCAAGAAGTGGCACTAACAATGTAAGAGAAAAGACTCTGTGAGAATAAAATATATATATTTAAAAAGGATAGATAAGAGGTTTAGATAATATGTAATCTATAAAGATAAACTTGCTCTTATTTTTTTCATTTGTTTCTGTACATAAATGAGCTAATAAAAATGAACAAAGAGTTCTGAAAAATGAAACAAATGACCAAGAAACATGAGTAATGTTCAACACCCTTATCTGTCAGGAAAATGGCAATAGAAACTACCCTGTGCAGAATGGACACTAGTAAAAAGACAAATAGCAAATACTGACAACCATGTGGAGAAAAGATACCCGTTCTACATAGTAGTAAGAATGAAAACTGGTCCTATAGTATGAAACTCAGTACAGAAATTCCTCCTAACACTGAAAATAAAAGTGTCATGTGACCCAGCTATACCACTTCCGGGTACATAATCAAAGGGTGCTAAAGTGGTATAACCCTGTCGCCTGTACATCTCCCTAGTGCAGCACTACTAACATTGACAAAGGAAATCTGATATATAGACACAAAGGAATTTCATTGTCATAAAGAAGAATTAACTCATGTTGGTTTTTAGAAAAATAGATACAACTGAAAACCGTTATAATAAGCAAAATAAGTCAGATGCAGAAGGATGAATATTGTGTTTGCTCTCATTCATGGGACCCAGAATTCTTTATACATGCATTACACACACACACACACACACACACACACACACACACACACACACACGCAACAATGCTCTTCAATTTTTTGCATAAAATAGAAAAGGAAAGAACACTTCTAAGTTCTTTTTATGAAGCCAGTATTACCCTGATATCAAAACTAGTCAGAAATCCCATGAAAAATGCAGAACTATCTAAGAAATTGGCTACTTTGGGGGGTGGTCTTTGACTAAGATCTGAAGTTTGGTTTCCAAAGTACAATTCTTCAGCTTTAAAGAAGTATACTGATTACTTATTTCTGGTTATGGCTTTGAAGAAATGTATTGACTACACTAATTTCTGGTTATACTTTCCTTTTGGGTGTTTAAGTCCATACAATCAGCCCAGATTAACAAAGCTTTGTTTTCTCAAGGTCAGCTGAGGATCCGGTTCTCAGGGTTCAGTTGGGCTTTGGTGGGGGAGCCTTTGGCTCCTATTGGCTTTCCTTTTACCAGTTCCATCTACATGAGGACAAAGTCAGGTCTCGTTTGACCAGGCTTCCCTTTCAAGAATGAGGAGAGATTTCTCTGCCCTGACCTTCCTCTTTTTAGACTGGACATGGGTTTGAAGCCTCCTGGTGGCCTCCATGATCTCTCTGAACAAGAACACAGGTGACTCACAGTTAAACAGAACGTTTCAAGAGATGCCTCCATACATAATCCCCTGGGACTTACTTGACCTCAGACAGCAAGGAACAAATTTGTCCATTAAGTCCCTTGGCCAAATTGATATGGGCATTAAGTGTGGTCATTAACTATCCAGAAAGGCTGTTTCATTCACCAGCCTGATACTTTTTAGTTACTGTATAATATTAGATAAGTTTTAACAAAGTGCAAAAAGCCTTGCAGAAGCATTGACTGGAAGAGAGATTTAACACCAGAAAAAGCCCATGAAAGAGATTTAAACAATGTCAGGCCTATCTTAAATGTAAACTAGTTACTACAAACAGGAGCAGTCTCTTTTCTTTCCCAGACCCCCATATCTTGATTTATAGTTTTCTCAGAAGGGAAAAGTTAGCTCATATACCTATTGATAGGAAATAAGCTGATAATGTTTACCAAGCCCACCAAAACTATCTCCTTCTGGACTGCACACTGCTGGTTCAAGGAGGTAAAACCTAGCCTCTCTTGAGCCACATTATCTTGTTAGGTCAAATGAAATATCACAAGAACCACTTGCACAATACAGAGCAACATAAAGAAGATCTTTCAGTAGAATGAATAACTCAAAATTGTCCATGTTCTTTTAATCCAAATCCGTAACTTGGAGTACAGTACAAACCAGAAGTCAACTGAAAATTAACAGCTCTGTACTGGAAAATAGCTATAACACCATAGGTTAAGAAACAATTTCAGGCCTATAGTATTTATTTCTATGTAATGAGATGGAACAGCTATCACAAATATACTATTATAAAGTATAAACTTTGAGATAGCTAGAAGCCAAAATGTGTTGAGTCTCTTAGTAGCCTAGTCTGTATCAAAGGCTGGGAATGGCAAAATTGTGTCTTCTCCTGGACTTCAGGGTGGGGAATCCTGGGCAAACATAGCCCTATGTCTGTATCCCCTAACTGGACCTCTAATAACTTTGGGCCTCATCCTGGTAATAGCTTCCTGCCTCATCCAGTGCTTACAAGACCATGTCCAGCAATTCACCCATACCAGTTTTAATCAACTTTTACTTACTCTCCCTTCAGACAAATATGAATACCTCCATGCTGACAACAGTGACCCTCAGGTATAAAGCATCACACCTTCTGTGTCATTAACTCTCTCTTCATCGTTCCCTGTCAGCATGAAGCAGCTAGATGGAAAAATATCTCCCCCATTACCTATGACACAAAAAGATGGAATGTAAGACCACAGTCAACTTGGACTTGGACCTGGCAACCCCAAGAGTGTTCACCCTTAACCACCACCCTACAGTGGGGTTGGGGGGAGAGGTCGCTGTAACCTTGCTTGGCCTCTGTGAGAGAAAAAAGCCCTGATACTGACTACAAAGCACCCATGCCCTATTGCCTACTTCCCTGGAAAGCCCACACCCTATTGCCCACACCCTATATCCTCTTCCCCCTAAGCACCCACACGCCCACCCTATATCCTACTTTCCCATATGCACTTGTCCCTTATTGTCCACACCCTATTGTCTACTTTCCCCTTAAGAGCCTGCCAAAGCAGCCATTTGGCTTGCTAGCTGTCATGCTCCTGAGACAGAGATGCCAGACTGCTGTGCCCTAAAATAAAACCCGAGTTATCTTAAGAAAGAAAGAAAGAAAGAAAGAAAGAGAGAGAGAGAGAGAGAGAGAGAGAGAGAAAGATGGGAAAGTATAAGCCAATTTCTTTAATGAAAACAAATACAAAATTTCTCAACAAAACAATACAAACCAAATTCAAAATATATATGTGAAATGAAAAGGGAAGTGAGATGAGGAGAAGGAAGGGGTGAGTGAATATGATAAGCATACATGAAATACTTGAAATACACTGTCTAGAACTGAATGCAAATAAAAACTGTCATACCAAAATCTGTGGAGCACGATGAAGGCAACCCTAAGGAAATCTTATATTTTAATATTTAATCCTGTATTCTTGATGTTATTTTATCAAAAAAGAGATTTTTAAAATTTTATCCCAGTTATTGCTTTACAAGTACAACAACAACAACAACAACAACAACAAAAACACATAAAAAGACAATTTGAAGAAGCCTAAAAATTTTTCTGGCCTGTTTTCTATTTCTATGTTCTTTTACACTAAAACTTTATGATTTGATGCCCTTTTCTTTTTTTCACAATGTTTATTGATAGATACAAGTATATAAAATCAGGGCATGAACATGATTTGATAGATTAAGTAGGCTTAATTTCAATACTATAATAAGGGAACAATTCAAATTCTCACCATTTGTTTCACACCCACAAAGACCACTTCAAGGGCATTAACGATCTCTCATATCTGATCAGTTTTGTGCGAGTAAACCATGTTTCTTTTTTTAAAAAGGCTTGTGACTCCAGTTCCAGGAGAAATCCAGTTCCAGGGGAATCTGAGACCCTCTCTGACCTCCGCGGCATCGCACAGACAGGGTGCAAGACCTGCATGCCGACAACTACATTCATACACATAAAAATACATAAATAAAATAAATAATTAAAAAAAAAAAAGGCTTGTCACTTGCCCAGGCTCAAGGATATTGAAATTGAGCACATAAAGCCCATTACTATAGAGGTAGAAATACAGGCAAAATACTATTACAGCAACAACCCATCAATACAGTTAAGGATTTCTGTAACAACCAATATGGATAACTAATATTGCAACAACTCAAGTATTATTGAGCAAAGTGCATTCTACAGATTCAGTGTTGCTATTCAGTTTTCTAACTTAAATCAGCCTAGATAACTGGCAGCAAAGAAGGTCCTGCAATAGACTGCCTCTGCTTGAGAACCTACGATGTAATTATTGCATGCTGCTATATACTATCTAAACATTAAAGATATTCCTAATATTTGATGGTAGATTTGATTAAGACATTACACTAAAAAAACTTATGTGCAGAAGGAACCCCTTACTGACATGCTTCTGTTTAATACTTATGTCCCCTAATGAGTCCGTAAGCACATGTCCTGTCTTGATCCCCCCGCATTGGCCTCCATGATCTGCCAGGTAATCCAACAAGGCAGACCATATTCTGAGAGGTGAATTCCCATTAGCGCTTAGTTCACAGCTGGGTATCTCAGCAGTCCTCAGTGCACATTGGAAGGTAAAAAGTAAAAAGCTGATATCTACATGTCTTGGGAGATGCCAAAAATGGTGATGGCATCCACAGGAGCATATGTGCCTGCTGTAAGAATTGTAGAAGAAAACAAACAATAACACTCTTTTTTTTTTCCTTACTAAGATATAAGTTTTGTGTTCTGCATTTTCAGGTTCTCTGGTTTTGATTATTTTTCTGGTTGTACTTCCTTTGGATGCTTAAGGACATACCTATAGCCCGATAACCAAGGTTATTTTTTTTGTTTTGTTTTGTTTTCATTTTTTTTAACAATAAGTGATAATTTGTGAGTACAAGCATCCTTCATGTAAAACCAATTTGCAAGCAGTTGTGCCCAAACCCACACAGCTCATGGGTCCCACCATCCAGCAGGGGGGGCTTGTATGTTCAATCAAGTTGATCAAATGAGTGTCCAGTCTATATTGTTGTAGTTTCACCATTCACCCCAATCGCAGCCCTTACATTCTACCATGCCCCCTCTTCCGCAGATTGTTCCCTAGGCTTAGAAAAGGGGCACAGGTGGATGAGAAGCAAAACAGTCTACTTTCTCTGGAGCTGTTGTCTTGGTCTCTAGTCAATTCTGGCTGTTTTCTTTCATGGGCTGCCAGCTTGTCCAGGCATAACCTTTTGATCCTACTAATGAAGCACACGCAATTATATATACAGAGGTATTTAAACAGTACTAATTGTTATGGTAGGTTACTTTGGTAAGACACCAAGGACCTCTACAACAAAAATTTTAAACCTCTGAAGAAGGAAATTGAAGAAGACATCAGAAGATGGACAAACCTCCCATGCTCGTGGATTGGGAAAATAAATATAGTAAAAATAACCATTCTACCTAAACTTGTATACAGATTTAATGCAATCCCAATCAAAATCCCCAAAAGCTTCTTCACAGGTTTGGAAAAAAAAAAGGTTTTGTTTTTTTGAGGTCAACTGAGGATCTGGTCCTCAGGGGACTCTCAGGGTCTTTTTTTTGGGGGGGGAAGCCCCTTGCTTCTTTCAGCTCCTCATCCACCAGTTCCATCCACATGAGGACAAAATCAGGTTTGCTAGACCAGGCTTCCTTTTTCTAAAGGATGAGCAGACTTTCCTCTTTATAGACTGGACACTGGCTGAAGTCCCCTTAGTGGCTCTCCAAGACCTCCCTGAACAGGAAGAATGGTGACCCACCTCTGCAGAACTTTTCAAGAGATGCCCTCACCTATAATCCCCTAAGACTTGGTTGACCTCTGAGGGCAAGGAACAAAGTTGTCCCCCAGGTCCCTCAGCCAAATTGGTAGGGACTTCAGATATGGTCGTTAAGCACCCAGAAAGGCTAAGTTGCACCAGCCCATTACATTTCACCTATATTAACATTGTATCCTTTGGAAACAAACTGTTATTTCCATAGCATATTTCTTGATTCGCATCTTTCCATTTTAATCCCAAATTACTCTAAAAGATGCACACATACCCTCCATCCAAAGGTCCAAGGTCTGAAAATACATGTTAGGTCAGCTCTAGAACCTGAGTAGGGATTCCCAATACAAGAGCACAGTTGTCTTTAGATCGTGAGGAATATAACACTAACGTTGCTCATTTTGTCTTACACCTAGTTACTTGGTACTAGCATCCACAGATGAGGGATACCATTCGTCTTTTGTTTTTCTGGGACTCTGTTACTTCACTTAGCATAAAATCTTCTAGTTCCATCCATTTACCTGCAAATTTCATGATGTCATCTTTCTTTACCGCTGCATAGTACTCCATTGTGTAGATATACCACATTTTCTGTATCCACTCATCAGTTGTGGGGTATCTGGGTTGGTTCCAGCTCTTTGCTATTGTGAAGAGAGCTGCAATAAACATGGCTATACATATATCTCTGCTGTAGGAAGAGTCTGATGAATATAAACCAGAAGTGGTATGGCTGGGTCAAGTGGTAAGCTCATTTTGAGTCTTTTAAGGAATCTCCCCACTGCTTTCCATAGTGGCTGTATGAGTTTACATTCCCACCAGAAGTGGATGAGTGTTCCCCTTTCCCCACACCCTCTCTAGCATTTGATATCATTTTTTTTATCTTAGCCAGCCTTATCAGGGTGAGATGATATCTTAAAGTGGTTTTAATTTGCATTTCCTTAATTATTAGCTACGTTGAACACTTTTAAAGATGTTTCTTAGTCATCTTTATTTCCTCACTTGTGAATTCTCTGCTCAGCTCTTTACTCCATCTTTTGAGTGAGTCATTTGTTTTCTTACTCCTTTGTTTTTTGAGTAGTTTATATATTCTGGAAGTTAATGCTCTGTGAGATGAATCAGCAGTGAAGGTTTCCTCCCACTCCGTGGGTTTTCTCTTCACTTCCCTGAATGTTTCTTTTGCTGTACAGAAACTTTTGAGTTTAATAAGGTGCCACTTGTCAATTGTTGACTTGATATCCTGTGCAGCTGCTGTCTGATTTAGAAAGTCTCTTCCTACACCTATGTCTTGTAAATTGCTGCCAACTTTTTCATCTAACACCTTCAACCCTAAGGAAATCTTGTGCCACTAAGTAACACAAAAAAAAATTTTGAGAGATTTCAAATGAATATCTTCATGAGGTATTTGAAGGGCTTAGAAAAACAAGAGAAAACAGCAACCAAAATGTAGATGGAAAGAAATAATCAAAATCAGGACTGGGGATGGAAAAATGTCTCAGTGGTTAAGAGCACTGCTGCTCTTGTAAAAGACCTACGTTCAATTCCCAGCACCCACATGGAGGCTAACAATTGTCCATAACTAAAATTCCACAGGAATCCAACACCTTCTTCTGACCTTTGTGGGCATTGAACAACATGGGTACACTTACATGCAGCCAGTACACTCATACACTAAAATAAAATAATAAATAAAATATCACTTTTAAAAAACAGAACTAAAATAGAAATGAAAAAAAATCAATAAAGAGTTGGATCTTTGAAATATTAGCAAGATTGACAAACCTTTAAACTAATAAGCTAGACTAAAGTAAAAGAAGCTACAAACTAATAAAATGAGAGATTCAAAGGGAAACATTGCAATAGACACCAAGGAAATTCAGGGAAATATAAGGACACACTTTAATTATCTATATTCTACCAAAGTAGAAAATCTAAAAAAAATAATGGATCAATTCCTAGGTATATGTGACTAAAATTAAATCAGGATAAAGTAAATAATTTAGACACCCATTATATCTAATGAGACAGAATCAGTAATTTAAAAATCTTCCAGCTTAAAAGGGCCCATGGCCAGATGGATTTAGCACAGAATTCTAAAAGAAGAATTAACACCAATGTTCTTCTAATTATCCCATAAAATAGAAAAGGAACACTTCCAAATTATTTTTATGAAATCAGTATTATCCTGATATCAAAATCAAAGCCCCTCTTCACCCAAAAAGAATTATAGACCAATACTATTGAACACATATGTAAAAACTGTCAATAAAACAGTACAAAATAAATCTAAAAACACATCAAAAAGATAATCCAACATGCTCAAGTTGGCTTCATCCCAGAGATGAAAAGATGGTTCAACATACACAACACAATAAAAATAGTCTACTAAATAGACTCAGGGACAGAAACCACATGATAATCTCATTAGATGCAGAAGAGGACCTCAACAAAACCCCACCCTCTTCATGATGAAACTATCACCCTCATCTGGAGGTATCACTGGCCCAGATTTCAAGGTGTACTACAGAGCTATAGTAATAAAAACAGAATGGTACTGGCATAAAAACAGATACACTGATCAATGAAATAGAACTGGGCATCCACATATTATTCCAGACTCTTAAAGCCACCTGCTTTTTGACAGAAAGGCCAAAACTACACATGCGAGAAAAGACAGCATGTTCAGCAAATGGTGCCAATCAAACTAGAAAGCTACGTATAGAAGAATGAACCCAGATCTTTATCTTCCACCTCGTAGAAAACACTAAATGGATCAAAGACCTCAGCATAAAATCTGATATCATTCAGGATGATATCACAGAATGGGATGTTCTTGAACATATATAGGCACAGGAAAGGACCTTCTGAGCAGGACCCTGATAGCACAGACACTAAGACCAAAATTGATAAATGGGGTATCATGAAGCCTAACAGGTATGTACAGCAAAGGACACCATGATTCAAGTGAAGAGGAAGCCTACAAATGGCAAAATATCTTTACCACCTTTACATCTAAGAAAATAAAACAACTTAAAGAAAATAACTAAATGTCAAGAAAACAAACTACCCAGTTAAAATTAGGGCAAGGAACTGAACAGAGAGGACTCAAAAGATAAAATATAAATCTGAGAACGGTTTTAGTGTTCAACATACTTAAATATAAATTCTTGTCTTATAAATTTTGGTCCTAATGCCTGTGCTCTCAGGGTCCTACTCAGAAGATCCTTTCCTATACTTACATGTTCAAGCACATTCCACACCATGTTCTCTATTACATTCAGGGTACCAGATCTTATGTTGAAATCTTTGCTTCATTTACTGTTTTCTACAGTGTGAATCCTAAAATATAAATGGCTGAGATTTTTTTTTTAATTTTCAACATCCTTAACCATCATGGAAATGAAATTTAAAATTACTTTGAGATTTCATCTTACTCTAGTCAGAATGGCTAGGATCCAAGAAACAAATGACAAATGCTTGCTAAAACATGGGGAAAGGAAAGTACTTATTCGCTGTTGGTAGGAATGCAAACTGAAGCTGCCACTTTGGAAATCAGTGTGGAGTTTCCTCAAAAAGCTAGAAATAGATCTAAAACGTGATCCAGCCATACCACTATTGGGCATGTACCCAAAGTACTCTCTATCCTACTACAGAGATACCCATTCATCCATGTTCATTACTGTTCTAGTCACAATAACCAGGAAATGGAAACAAGCTACATGTCCACTACCTGATGAGAAGATGATAAAAATTTATGCAATGCAATATTATTCAGTTTTTTAAAGAAAAACAAAATTATTAACTTCATAAATAAATGTATGGAGTATTGTGCTAGATAGATTTAGTGTCAACTTGACACACCTGGGTTGAGGGAGCCTCAATTGGGAAATTTCCTCCATTGGAATGGCCTGTGGCCATGTCTGTAGGGAATCTTCATGATTGTCGAGTGATGTGGGAGGGCCCAGCCCACTGTGGGCAGGCCACCTTTGGGTTGGGTAGGTGGTTCTGTATTGTATAAGAAAGTAGTAGGAGCATGGACCAGAAGAGCAAGCTAGTAAGCAGAGTTCCTCCATGGCCTGTGCTCCTGCCTCAAGTTTCTGCCCTGAGTTCCTATGTTGGGCTCCCTTAGTGACAAACTGTAACCCAGGAGATATGAGCCAAACAAACCCTTTCCACCCCATGTTGGAATTGGTCAGAGTGTTTTGTCAGAGCAACGGAGAAGCAGACTAGAACAAGTAAGAAACAATCATACTTAGTGAGGTAATCCAGACCCAGAAAACAAATGTCATGTCTTTCTCTCATTTGTGTATTTTAGCTTTGCATCTTTAGATATGCATATTTCATTTGGACATCTGGAAATCAGAAAGAGCCTATGGACAGGAATGAGCAGGAAGGCTTTCAAGGGAGGGGAGATAGGACACAATAGTAGAAAGGGAAAAGGAGAATAATAGAACAGGAAATGTTAAATGTCTGGGATGGGAGGGCAGTGTGGAGGAGAAATATGGGGAGGGCTAACTAACAGTAAAGGCCATTTGAAAAAGTCATACGGAAACCACTACTGGTAGATGCTTCCTAAAACATATACATATATATGATATACATATACATGTACGTATACATATACATGTGCATATACATACACATATACATGTACATATACATGTACATATACAAAAGGGTTTAAACCTATAACAGGGTGATAATACCCCTACTAAATACCATAGGCTAACAAATATAAGGCCCAGTGCCAGGAATAGGTTACCTGTTTAGGAGTTGTTGGCTGCAGGGGGTTCCTTAGTACCCCAAACATTACTGGTTATTGCCATTGCTCTTGATTACCCTGTAGAACTTAACAGTAAGATCCGACTGCTGGGACAGCATGTATCTAAGTCTTAGAACATGGAGAAATCCAGCTGGTACAAACCTGGAACCTTCATCCCCACTCTAGCTTTCATAGTACTAGAAGGTGTTACATACACATGAGGAGAAAAGTAATCACTATTACCCAGCTGTGAACCCTGTAAGCTAAAGCAATGACTGGCCTGGCAAAACATGCCCACTGGTGTAATAGTGGCATGTATGTCATGGGAGTAACCAAGCACTTTCTGATTGTATTTAAGGCCTGCTCCACACTCTTTTAGAGTTGATTGCATAGCATGGGGTTACTTCCAGACTACCCGCAAAAACATCATGCTCAAGTTGGCTTCATCCCAGAGATGAAAAGATGGTTCAACATACACAACACAATAAAAATAGTCTACTAAATAGACTCAGGGACAGAAACCACATGATAATCTCATTAGATGCAGAAGAGGACCTCAACAAAACCCCACCCTCTTCATGATGAAACTATCACCCTCATCTGGAGGTATCACTGGCCCAGATTTCAAGGTGTACTACAGAGCTATAGTAATAAAAACAGAATGGTACTGGCATAAAAACAGATACACTGATCAATGAAATAGAACTGGGCATCCACATATTATTCCAGACTCTTAAAGCCACCTGCTTTTTGACAGAAAGGCCAAAACTACACATGCGAGAAAAGACAGCATGTTCAGAAAATGGTGCCAATCAAACTAGAAAGCTACGTATAGAAGAATGAACCCAGATCTTTATCTTCCACCTCGTAGAAAACACTAAATGGATTAAAGACCTCAGCATAAAATCTGATATCATTCAGGATGATATCACAGAATGGGATGTTCTTGAACATATATAGGCACAGGAAAGGACCTTCTGAGCAGGACCCTGATAGCACAGACACTAAGACCAAAATTGATAAATGGGGTATCATGAAGCCTAACAGGTATGTACAGCAAAGGACACCATGATTCAAGTGAAGAGGAAGCCTACAAATGGCAAAATATCTTTACCACCTTTACATCTAAGAAAATAAAACAACTTAAAGAAAATAACTAAATGTCAAGAAAACAAACTACCCAGTTAAAATTAGGGCAAGGAACTGAACAGAGAGGACTCAAAAGATAAAATATAAATCTGAGAACGGTTTTAGTGTTCAACATACTTAAATATAAATTCTTGTCTTATAAATTTTGGTCCTAATGCCTGTGCTCTCAGGGTCCTACTCAGAAGATCCTTTCCTATACTTACATGTTCAAGCACATTCCACACCATGTTCTCTATAACATTCAGGGTACCAGATCTTATGTTGAAATCTTTGCTTCATTTACTGTTTTCTACAGTGTGAATCCTAAAATATAAATGGCTGAGATTTTTTTTTTAATTTTCAACATCCTTAACCATCATGGAAATGAAATTTAAAATTACTTTGAGATTTCATCTTACTCTAGTCGGAATGGCTAGGATCCAAGAAACAAATGACAAATGCTTGCTAAAACATGGGGAAAGGAAAGTACTTATTCGCTGTTGGTAGGAATGCAAACTGAAGCAGCCTCTTTGGAAATCAGTGTGGAGTTTCCTCAAAAAGCTAGAAATAGATCTAAAACGTGATCCAGCCATACCACTATTGGGCATGTACCCAAAGTACTCTCTATCCTACTACAGAGATACCCATTCATCCATGTTCATTACTGTTCTAGTCACAATAACCAGGAAATGGAAACAAGCTACATGTCCACTACCTGATGAGAAGATGATAAAAATTTATGCAATGCAATATTATTCAGTTTTTTAAAGAAAAACAAAATTATTAACTTCATAAATAAATGTATGGAGTATTGTGCTAGATAGATTTAGTGTCAACTTGACACACCTGGGTTGAGGGAGCCTCAATTGGGAAATTTCCTCCATTGGAATGGCCTGTGGCCATGTCTGTAGGGAATCTTCATGATTGTTGAGTGATGTGGGAGGGCCCAGCCCACTGTGGGCAGGCCACCTTTGGGTTGGGTAGGTGGTTCTGTATTGTATAAGAAAGTAGTAGGAGCATGGACCAGAAGAGCAAGCTAGTAAGCAGAGTTCCTCCATGGCCTGTGCTCCTGCCTCAAGTTTCTGCCCTGAGTTCCTATGTTGGGCTCCCTTAGTGACAAACTGTAACCCAGGAGATATGAGCCAAACAAACCCTTTCCACCCCATGTTGGAATTGGTCAGAGTGTTTTGTCAGAGCAACGGAGAAGCAGACTAGAACAAGTAAGAAACAATCATACTTAGTGAGGTAATCCAGACCCAGAAAACAAATGTCATGTCTTTCTCTCATTTGTGTATTTTAGCTTTGCATCTTTAGATATGCATATTTCATTTGGAGATCTGGAAATCAGAAAGAGCCTATGGACAGGAATGAGCAGGAAGGCTTTCAAGGGAGGGGAGATAGGACACAATAGTAGAAAGGGAAAAGGAGAATAATAGAACAGGAAATGTTAAATGTCTGGGATGGGAGGGCAGTGTGGAGGAGAAATATGGGGAGGGCTAACTAACAGTAAAGGCCATTTGAAAAAGTCATACGGAAACCACTACTGGTAGATGCTTCCTAAAACATACACATATATATGATATACATATACATGTACGTATACATATACATGTGCATATACATACACATATACATGTACATATACATGTACATATACAAAAGGGTTTAAACCTATAACAGGGTGATAATACCCCTACTAAATACCATAGGCTAACAAATATAAGGCCCAGTGCCAGGAATAGGTTACCTGTTTAGGAGTTGTTGGCTGCAGGGGGTTCCTTAGTACCCCAAACATTACTGGTTATTGCCATTGCTCTTGATTACCCTGTAGAACTTAACAGTAAGATCCGACTGCTGGGACAGCATGTATCTAAGTCTTAGAACATGGAGAAATCCAGCTGGTACAAACCTGGAACCTTCATCCCCACTCTAGCTTTCATAGTACTAGAAGGTGTTACATACACATGAGGAGAAAAGTAATCACTATTACCCAGCTGTGAACCCTGTAAGCTAAAGCAATGACTGGCCTGGCAAAACATGCCCACTGGTGTAATAGTGGCATGTATGTCATGGGAGTAACCAAGCACTTTCTGATTGTATTTAAGGCCTGCTCCACAAGAGCCAACCTATACCTAACACCATTATCAAAGCCAAGAACTTGTGGCTACACAAGTCATAGGAGCTAGGGTACAATCTATTACTCCTATTATGTTAAATGGACATAGTATTAAGTAGACTCCTAAAAAAATATTGCTATACTCATAGACTAGTATATCTGTCAACCTTTATCAGAGAAGTTTGTTTTACCATGGAGACCCATAACTGGACAAGACACAGTAAATGAGCAACTGCAGAGTGCTCAGCCCTGAACTAGACATCTGTATCACAACCTCTCCTCCTAAGGCTCAGATATCATTGTGGAAGAAGAGGCAGAAAGACTGCAAGAGTGGATTTAGGAGTTGTTGGTTGGGAGGTTCCACAGTACCCCAAACATTACTGGCTATTGCCACAGCTCCTGATTACCCTCTAGATGGATTACAAGACAACAGTGCTTTGAAGATCAACAGAGCTGTTGTACATATGAACTTACTGGGGTTGTAACACCAGGAAAAAAACCTGTGCAAGCCAAGCCAGAACCAACCAACCAACACACACACACACACACACACACACACAAACACACACACCATGGAGAGAGAAGATAATCATGGAGGCTTACTCCTATGTGAGGAGCTATTTGGACATTGACAGCTGCTGAGAGAGGCAAAGGGAGTTTCTTTAAAGGCATGGCTCCTGGTAGGCTGACTGTGCTCCAGTGGATGTCCCACACCCAAGAATATATGGTTAGCACAAGTTAGAGTGAATTTTTTTAAGAGGACACAAAGTTGGATGGGTAGGAAATGGGGAAGTGGATCTGAGAGGAGGTAAAGAGAATGGCAAATATGATTTAAAAATACATTGCATAAAATTCTCAAAGAGCCCATGAAAGGAAACAGCCAGAATTGACCAGAATCCAAGTCAACAGCTCCAGAGAGAGAGGACAGTTTTACTTCTCATCCACCTGTGCCCCTTTTCTAAGCCTAGGGAACAATCTGCGGAAGAGGGGGCGTGGTAGAATGTAAAGGCTGCGATTGGGGTGAACGGTGAAACTACAGCGATGTAGTCTGGACACTCATTTGATCAACTTGATTGAACAAACAACCTGTCAACCCCCACTGAATGGTGGGACTGTGGGGTTTGGGCACAACCGTCTGTAGATTGGTTTTGCACGAAGGCATGATGGGATACTCCTGGATTATCAACGTATTTTATAGCCTAAAAATGAAAAAAAAAAAAAAACCTGAAAGATGCAGGACAGTTATGGCAGAATACATGATCTGGGATGGGGTGGGGGTGGGGGGGAAGGGAAAGGGAAACATGCCTGATCTGAATTGGAAAATGATGTACGAAATGCACAAACCATCAATAAAAATTAAGTTAAAACAAATTATTAAATCCACAGGTAAATGAATGGAAAAAAAATAAAAAAAATAAAAAGAAATATATAATTTTCAAATAAATTTAAGATAAGTGAGAATATGGAAAAATATTTGCAAATTAAGTTACAAGGAAGGTTTTTTATTTATTTTTTATAGAACATCTACAAACTCAGGGCTCCGTTATAAAGTAACTAATTTTCAATGGTCAAAAAATCTGATTAGGCATTTTACAAAGAAACATAGTACTGGTCAGCAAGCAAGCACAGTAAAATTTGTTCTACATAATTAGCAGAAAAACAGAAGCAAAAATGACTATATATCAACTAGATATTCCATTTCTTGTCCACCAGGATGATGACAAGGATGACAGGCAGCTACAATGTCCATGTGCAAATAATATAGATACTGGAGAGAGAAAAGAAAGCAAAGAAAAGGGAACAGACAAGGAGAAGGAAACAGAGGAGATGGGAAGTGACAGGGGAGGTGAGAGAAGAGCTGGAATATGAGGGGAGAGGGGCTCATTCATGAACTGTGCTGAATTCTTACACAACATGGGACACATTTGCAAGGTGTATCCCAGGAATACACAATTTTGTGTCAATTGCTTCAATTTGTTTTATTTTTGAAGGTATAATAAATGTTTCATATTTTTGAGATTGAATTGGCAAATAAAAATATACACATGGAAAATTATACCTTGGTATAGCCATACATCTTAAATTGATTCAAGCTATTTAACAAATCCATCTCTTCACATGGCTACCTTTGTCTGTGAAAGTGTGAAAATATTTAATATCTTCTCCCCTCAATAAATTTTAAGTGGATTATTCATTTTCATTAACTATAGTCCATGAAGTTGAACATTTAATTTCTGAAGTTGCTCATCTTTTCTCTGGTAAATCCATGCTAAATTGGCATGACTGTCTTATATTTTAAGGCTATATAATAGTATATTGTATATGTATCATGTTTTCTTCATACATTTAGCCACTGATACTTAGGGTATTTTCATATATCAGCTTTTGTCAAATACTGCTGCAATGAAAAGCAAGGTCAAATATCTCCTTGAGATGGTGATTGAGTTTTGTCCTCTAGATATGTCCCTGGAAGAGGTAATGTTGGATCCTATGATAGTTCTAAAATATGTAAAGAATTCACAAGGCAGAGAATGGTGGTACACACCTTTAATCCCACCACTCAGAAGGCAGAGACAGATGGATCTTGGTGAGATCTAGGCCATCCTGGTCTATATAATAAGTCCAGGCCTACTAGGATTCCAGGGAGACCCTGTCTCAAAAACAATATAAAGAAAGAAAAAAAGCACACAATTTTTTGGCTTTTAAAAACTAGCAATGACCTTGTCTTTCTAAATAAGATCTGCAAAGGCAAACTTGTCTATAGAATGAGGCTCAGCCTAACTGATCAGCAGGGAGATGCAAACCTTCTTCCCCCTACAGTATTTAATGTCAAAAATTCCAAAGAGAACAAATGCCAGTAGAGATGTGGGGGGCGGAGAATCCCCACAAAATGCTGGTATAAGCAGTTTAGAACTCCCACCTCTTTCATGGTTAGTCATTTTATAAAAGTTCTTAAATATCATTGGAGCTCAGTCCCTGACAATCAGAGATCATGTTCAAAACTGTCACTAATATAACTAGAATGGATTTGTTAAGGAATTATTTCTGTAAAATTGCAATATGCTCATTTCCTATGAAATTAAAACATACATCATTTACATTGGTTTTAACTGTGCAGAAGTAATCACAATTCATTTATTTTATTTTATTTATTTCTGTATGTCGTGCAATGCCACGGAGGTCAGAAGAGGGTGTCGGATTCCCCTGGAACTGGAGTTCTCCTGGAATTGGAGTTTCAGATGGTTCTAGGCTGCCATGCGGGTGCTGGGGATTGAACCCTGGTCCTCTTTAAGAGCGGTCGGCGCTCTTAACCGCTAGGCCATCTCTCCAGCGCATCACAAATCATTTTTAACTTCCAGTTAGGGTACTATGTAAATTTTTTTATTCATTTGTCCTTTCTGATTTTAAATGTAATATGGCTGTAGTTACACAGAATATGTTTTACACGATTAATAAATATATACATAATTTTGTTTTCTGTATCTTCTTTTATCATGTCATTCTTCAAAAATGTAACTAGTTTTTACTGAAACATCATTTAATTCATCTATTTGTAGCTAGACTTGTAACTTAAGTTTTGGCTAGTAGATCTGAAATGCATACTTTTACATGAGCTTTTTTTAAATTGATGTTTTGTGTATTTTAGACATCATTTTTCAATTCAGTTCAGGCATATTCCCCTTTCTCTTCCCCCCACCCCACCCCAGATCATGCATTCTGCCATAACCGTCCTTTCTCTCTGTCTTTTTTTTTTTTAAGCTTAGGAATTCACATTTTCCTCCATTAATTTTATATTACTCTAAAATATGGATACATACTCTCCACCCATATACAGTAATTACAGAGTCTGAAAATAATTGGTGGGTGGATTCTAGAGCCTATTGAGTGATTCACATTATAACAACATAGTTGCTTTCAGATAAACAGAAATATAACAATAAGGTTATTCAGCTTGCCTTTCATCTGGGGGATTTTGTGTTAGCATGCACAAATGAAGGAAACCACTCTCCATTTGTCTTTCTCAGATTGTATTATCTCACTCAGCATAATGGCTTCGAGCTCCATGAAGCTTTTTAACCAGTTTGGCCTTAGTATCCTAACAAAACAGGGAAAGTCTTGCTTCCATGGAGAAGAAATGGTTTAAAGTACTGAAGTTGTGTTCTCAAAGTGTCCTCAAATGTTACCAGCAAGCTTTGCTCACTGTCCTGTTCACTCCTACATTTCAACACTATCTGCATGTCTGTATGTGTGTTAGCATGTTTATGAACTATATGCACAAGTTTTCAGTTATTTGAAAGACAAAAGTATGATTTGGTACTTGAATGTGAATTTCTATTTTCTATTAGGAAAGTTCCAACTTCATTTTCTAGTTCCAGTTACTAGGGTTAACTGGCTTTCCTAAATGTGTCTTCTTATGGCTTTTGTCCACTATTTTGAAGGATTAATCTTTTCTATTGTTTCTAGGATATGTTGATGTTTTTGAACAACAGCTTCCAGACATATTTGTTACAGTAACTGTATATTGCTCTGTAGCTTCTCTTTCCATTTTTATTATTATATTATTACAATCAATACTGTATAGGTTTTCATTTTTATTAGTCAAATTGGTCCAATTATTATCTTTGTGGTATCTTGTTTTGCTTTGTTGAGAAAGCCTTTCCAAATATTAAAATCTGTTATTCATTGGTATTTGGTTAGTTTAAAAAAAAGTTTCATCTCTTGGCACCATATTGAGCTCGGGTGAGGGGCTCAGGTTTGGTCCTTGCTTGCTAAGACCACCTGAAGCACAGGCAAGAGCCTGGTGCCTCTCCAAACAGGTAGGTAACCCCCCCCAACAACTGGAATTGAGGAGAGAGTAAGAGAGTATCCCAGTGGATTTTCTTTTGGAGTACCATCAGAACAGAAAGGGAAGAGTGACTTAGACTTCCAATGTCCAATATATAAACAAAATTGAAAGCCTAAAACCTAGACAAGTCAACATTCCATAAACAAGGAAGACAAAAAAGGTGGAGCATCTGAAGGAGGCAAGCAAAGCAAGCCTTCAACACAGTGAAAAGACATTTGTGATTTGAATCAGAATCCAGGCAAAAAAATTTAAAAAAGGGAAACTCACATGCCAGGGACTCGACGAAGGGACAACATGGGAAAGGTGCAGGATAATTCCGCACCAAACTCTACCAACCCCGTAGGAGATAGCTACAGTGGGATCCCCCTGGAGGTGACCCAAGAAACAGTTCTTAGAGGAACAATTGCAGACCTCTGCAGAGAAATTAAAGAAAATAAAGAAGTCAGAGAACTAAGGAGAGAGAATGAAAAACTCGAAAAGGACTTAGAAGGATACAATGACAAACTTCGGAAACAACTAAAGGAACAGATTGACAAACTCCAGAAAGAACTAGAGGGAGAAAAAAACAAACTCCAGAAGGAAGTAGAAACACTGAAAAAGGAAGCCAACCAGCGAAGAAAGGAGCACCAAGAAGAGATTGAGAAGCACAAAGAAGAGATTGAGAAGCTCAAAAAGGAAATGGAGGTACTAAAGAAAACACAGGAGGAAACAAAAAAGGAATTAGAACACTCAGTCAATCAAGAAGAAAGAAAAGGAAAAAGCCTCAGAAGTAGAATGGAGGAAGCAGAACAAAGAATATCAGACCTGGAAGATAACACAGAGCAATTAAAAAGCTCAAATAAAGATTATGAAAAATTTAAAAATACACAAAAGTGGAACAACCAGGAAATATGGGACACTATGAAAAGACCAAACCTCCGCATCATAGGAATAGAGGAAGGAGAAGAATCTCAAGAGAATAGTATTGATCAGATCTTCAACAGAATAATAGATGAAAATTTCCCCAAACTAAAAATAGACAAGCCCATACAAATACAAGAAGCACATAGGACCCCAAATAGACAAGATCAGAAAAGAAACACCCCACGCCATATCATAGTTAAAATGCTAGATGCCCAAAACAAAGACAAAATTCTGAGGGCCACAAAAGAAAAACAAGTCACATACAAAGGGAAACCCATCAGAATTACAACTGACTTCTCGCCTCAAACCATGAAAGCAAGAAGAACATGGAGCAAAGCATTCCCTGTGTTAAGGGACTATGGATGCCAACCCAGAATACTTTACCCAGCAAAAATGTCGACTATACTTGAAGGAGAGAGAAAAATCTTCCATGACATAAACAAGATGATGGAATACATGTCTGGAAAACCAACTCTTCATAAAATACTTGAAGCAATTCAAAGGGCAGAAGAGAGGAGCAACAATCCTCAAACACCTAGGAAAAGAAACTAACAAAAACATAACCATAGGAGCAAAATCAAAGGCTAGAAGTCCAAATGGATAATAAAGTGAAAGGAAGCAACATCCATCTTTCAATTGTAACCTTAAATATTAATGGGCTAAACTCCCCAATCAAAAGGCATAGACTGGGAGAATGGATTAGGAAACAAAACCCATCTATATGCTGTCTACAAGAAACCCATCTCAATTTCAAGGATAGGCACCAACTTAAGGTGAAGGGTTGGAAGAAAGTATTCCAAGCAAATGGTACCAAAAAGAAAGCGGGTGTGGCTATTCTAATATCAGACAAAATAGACTTCAAAGCAAAAGAAATCAAAAGAGACAAAGAGGGCCATTACATCCTTATTAAAGGAACAATTGACGATGAAGATTTCACAATCATAAATATATATGCACCAAACATCAGTGCACCAAACTTTATAAAGACAATTCTTCAGGATCTCAAGGCACAGATTAACCCCAGCACACTAATACTAGGGGACTTCAATACCCCATTAAGTCCTCTAGACAGATCAACAGGACAAAGGATAAACAGAGAGACATCTGAACTAAATGACACAATACACCAAATGGACCTCACAGACATCTACCGAATATTTCACCCAAACACCAGAGAATACACTTTCTACTCAGCACCTCATGGAACATTCTCCAAAATAGACCATATACTGGGACACAGGGAAAAACTCAACAAATATAAAAAGGTTGAAATAATCTCATGCATTCTATCAGACCACAGTGCAATAAAACTCAATATCAACACCAGAATAAACCCTACAACCTACAGGAACACATGGAGACTAAACAACACTCTCCTGAATAATGAGTGGGTCAAGGAAGAAATAAAGAAAGAAATAAAAACATTCCTGGAACTGAATGACAATGATAAAACAACACAGCAAAATCTATGGGACACTTTAAAAGCAATCCTAAGAGGGAAGTTTATAGCTCTAAGTGCCTACATTAAAAAAACAGAAAGAGCACAAGTGAATGATCTAACACTGCAGCTAAAAATACTTGAGAGACAACAACAAATGAACCCTAAACGGAGCAGACAAGAAGAAATAACAAAAATCAGAGCAGAGATCAATGAAATAGAAACAAAGAAAACCATACAAAAAATCAATGAATCCAAAAGTTGGTTCTTTGAGAGAATAAACAAGATAGACAGACCTCTAGCCCAGTTAACCAAAAGAAAGAGGGAACAACTCCAAATCAATAGAATCTGTGATGAAAGGGGAAATATCACAACAGACAATGAAAAGATCCAGACAATCATACGGGACTACTTCAAAAACTTATATTCTACTAAGTTTGAAAACCTAGAAGAAATGGATGAATATCTGAAATCCTGGGAATCACCAAAGCTCAACCAAGAAGAGATCGACAGCCTAAACAGACCAATAGTACAGGAAGAAATCGAAGATGTAATAAGTAGCCTCCCAACCAAAAAATGCCCAGGCCCGGATGGATTCACGGCAGAATTCTATAAAATATTTCGTAAAGACTTACAACCATTACTACTTAAATTGTTTAGAAGGATACAAATGGAGGGACTTCTCCCAAATTCCTTCTATGAAGCCAGCATTACGCTACTACCAAAACCAGGGAAAGATACAACCAAAAAGGAGAACTATAGACCCATCTCCCTAATGAACACAGATGCCAAAATTCTAAACAGGATTCTGGCAAATCGCATACAGACTCACATCAAGAAAATCATCCACCATGACCAAGTTGGATTCATACCAGACATGCAGGGATGGTTCAACATACGAAAATCAATAAACATCATCAAACATATCAATGGACTGAAGGACAAAAACCACGCCATCATCTCAATAGATGCGGAGAAAGCCTTTGACAAAATCCAGCACCCTTTCATGTTTAAAGTCCTGGAGGGAATTGGTCTGGAGGGATCATTCCTCAATGTAATCAAAGCCATATACAGGAAACCCACAGCCAATATCATCCTAAATGGGGAAATGACAGAAGCATTCCCCTTAAAGGTAGGAACTCGGCAAGGCTGCCCCCTGTCACCACTCCTCTTCAATATAGTGCTGGAAACCCTTGCTAGGGCAATAAGGCAAGAAAAGGAAATTAAAGGAGTTCTAATTGGAAAAGAGGAAATCAAGCTATCCCTTTTTGCTGATGATATGATTGTCTACCTAAGGGATGCTAAGAACTCCACCAGAAAACTCCTAGAAATGATTAAGAGCTTTGGTAAAGTGGCAGGATACAAAATAAATCTAGAAAAATCAGTAGCCTTTCTTTACACCAACAACAAGCAACTGAAGAAGGACTACAAGGAGACCTTCCCACTCACAATAGCCTCAAAAACAATAAAATACCTAGGAACAAACCTAACCAAAGACACCAAGGATCTCTACAACAAAAATTTTAAACCCCTGAAAAAGGAAATTGAGGAAGACATCAGAAGATGGACAAACCTCCCATGCTCATGGATTGGGAAAATAAATATAGTAAAAATGTCCATCCTACCCAAACTAGTGTACAGATTTAATGCGATCCCAATCAGAATCCCCAAGAGTTTCTTCACAGGCCTGGAAAAAAAAATCCTCAATTTCATTTGGAAAAACAAAAGACCCCGAATAGCCAAAGCAACCCTGAGTGAAAAGAGCAATACAGGGGGGATCGCTATACCAGACATCAAACTATACTATAGGGCTATAGTCATAAAGACAGCCTGGTACTGGCACAAAAACAGACCAGTTGACCAATGGAATAAAACTGAAGATCCAAACCTGAGCTCATACAATTTCAGCCACCTCATATTTGACAAGGGGGCCAAGAAGACACAATGGAAGAAAGACAGCATCTTCAGCAAGTGGTGCTGGCAAAACTGGATCACCACTTGTAGAAGAATGAAATTAAACCCCTACCTCTCACCTTGTACAAAGGTCAACTCCAGATGGACCAAAGACCTCAACGTGAAACCCCAAACTCTGGAGGTGATAGAAGAGAAGCTTGGCAGCAGACTACAAGACATAGGTGTAGGAAAAGACTTCCTAAATCAGACAGCAGCTGCACAAGAAATAAGATCGACAATTGACAAATGGGACCTCATTAAACTCAAAAGCTTCTGTACATCAAAGGAAGCAATAAAGGAAGTGAGGAGAAGACCCACAGAGTGGGAGGAAACCTTCACAGCAGATACATCTGACAAAGCATTAATTTCCAGAGTATACAAGCTACTCAAAAAACAAAGAAGAAAGAAAACAAATGAATCATTCAAAAGATGGAGCAAAGATCTGAATAGAGACTTCACAGAGGAGGAGTTAGAGATGGCCGAGAAACATCTTAAGAAGTGTTCAACATCTCTGATAATTAAGGAAATGCAAATTAAAACCACTCTGAGATATCACCTTACTCCAATAAGACTGGCTAGGATCAGGAACATGAATGATACCAAGTGCTGGAGAGGTTGTGGGGAAAGGGGAACACTCATCCATTGCTGGTGGGAATGTAAACTTGTACAGCCACTATGGAAAGCAGTGTGGAGAACCCTTAGAAGACTCAAAATGAGCCTTCCATTTGACCCAGTCATACCACTCCTGGGTATATACCCACAAGACACAACTTACTGCAAAGATACATGCACAGCTATGTTTATTGCAGCTCTGTTCACAATAGCAAAAAGCTGGAACCAGCCCAGGTGCCCTTCAACTGACGAGTGGATAGAGAAAATGTGGTACATGTATACAATGGAATACTATGCAGCAGTAAAGAGGGACAACATCATGAAATTTGCAGGTAAATGGATGGAGCTGGAAGACATTATGTTAAGTGAAGTAACACAGTCCCAGAAAAACAAACGACAAATGGTGTCCCTCATATGTGGATGCTAGTACCAACAACCCAGATATAAATATTTCTCATGGAGAGGGATGCATAGTAAAAGAACAACAACAGAAAGACTGCATCAGAAAACGGACCGAAATGGTGAATTGGGAAGGGGGGAGGGGTGGGAGAGGGACACGGGTGTATATTCGATTAATGCATATTTAATTGACGTGAGTTCAACAAGTACCCAGTTTTGCCTAGACACTGTCTACAGGATACATGGTGTTTTAGGACTTAGTAAAAGTAAATATGTGTATATTAAACAACATTGGTTTACAGACTCTGATAAAAACGGTAATGCATCTGAGTTAAATGGAGATATAATTCGCTGTTGTCCACATTTGTTTTACATAAAATCTGTAGAGCAATAACTTTGGGATTGGCACATACAAATGTTCTCTATAATTTCTCTGTTGTACAGTATCACCTTGTAGCATTCTCTTTAAGATGATTTAACGTAAAAATTAAGTTTGCTTCCCAAGTTAATCATATATAGTCACCCAAAACAACATGGGTGAATTTGATGAAATCTGTGCCTTGATTCCACCCTATAGTTATGTATAATACAACTGTCTTCTGGAGATTCATGGGTTAAAAAAAAGGGGGGGGGATACAGATAGACATGAAACCTTTTCGTCAAAAACCTTGCAATTCAAATCTTAAAACTAACTATGGGAAAAGATTTGTGTGTTCCAACAGGACAAAATGTCACCAACTTAATGGCTGAGAAAGAAAAGATACAGCTTTGCATTGAGTAGGATGTACCAGAAAGTGCCAACTGAAAGGTTGACCCGTCTGAACATTGAAAGGAAGAAAAGCCTCAGATTGCCATAAACATCGAACCCCTCTGTGGATCCTACATGTAACAACTATTTATAATGAGTCCTAATGAAACTTACCTTCTAGGTGCCGCAAAGGTTTTGATATGAGAGACTTTCTTGCCTCCCCCCCATAGAACAAGGAGAAATATGATGATGATGAGGTCGCTCTCCAACTGTAAATTGGAGACAACTATTATAGAGGTAATCTCTTATAAAACCGGTAAAACTGCCTTCTTTAATTGACTAATAGACATAAGAACTGTGAAAAGGATTATTCTCTGTTCAGAACCAAATATAATACTAAAGTCCTTAAGCTATGCACTTAAGCAAAATATATTAATACAGGAGCTCTGACATCAGCAATGGATTATTCTACCAGGGAGATGTTGGCCAGGGGATCCAAGGCCCCACAAAAGGTAAAGGCTCCTTGCCTCTAAACTGGGATACCTGCAAGAAGAGAGGCGATAAGGCCCTGCTGCCGAAGACCTGACGTTAACATGGGAAAGATGTATTGAGACCACACATGCAAGTGTACAGATGGCCTCTGGAATACCAGAGAGTGTTACCAAAGGCCACTAAACCAATAAAGCAAATACGGGTCTCCTTGAGTCAAGCAAGACTCCACCGTCAGCACCAGCTACACCTCACCTGCCTGGAAATACTGTGCAGCAGAGGCAGCCATATGCCTGTATATCCCAAATCTAATTGGCTATTGGCTCTCTCCTTGGAGGAATAACCCATGGCTGATGCCACAAGCTTACATCCTCTACAGGTTAGGAGATGTTATAAGCCACAGTAAGACCCTGTCATATTTAACAGGAAAAAATGTAATTCATGGATTAACATATCATCCAAACATATGTGTCTATACCAAAGTAACCTACCATAACTATTAGTGCTGTTTAAATACCTATATATCTAATTGCTTGTGCTTCATTAGTAGGATCGAAAGGTTATTCCTGGACAAACTGTCAGCCCATGAAAGGAAACAGCCAGAATTGACCAGAGTCCAAGACAACAGCTCCAGAGAAAGTAGACTGTTTTGCTTCTCATCCACCTGTGCCCCTTTTCTAAGCCTAGGGAACAATCTGCAGAAGAGGGGGCATGGTAGAATGTAAGGGCTGTGATTGGGGTGAATGGTGAAACTACAGCCATATAGACTGGACACTTATTTGATCAACTTGATTGTATATACAAGCCCTTCCAGCTGGATGGTGGGAGTCTTGGGCTGTGTGGGTTTGGGCACAACTGCTTGCAAATTGGTTTTACATGGAAGATGCTTGTACTCATAAAAAAAAGAGCTAGATATTGAAAAGTCTTTAAAGCAGGTTTTTATGCCAGGCCTGAAGAAGGCCAAGAGCTTGGAAGAAGATAGTCATAAAAATCCACTCTGTAAGGTTTGCAGTTTAAAATGGTATACTTAAAAATAACATATTTATATAGAGAGGTATTTCAGTAGAGATTTATACAGAAAAACAAAATAAACTATATAAGTTAATGGACTTGATTTTCCTGAAGTCATAGTCTAGTCATATGGTTTTAAAGAGCAAAGTGTATATTGGGTAAAATTTATTTGGCAGGTATTCAACTCTGCCCAAGCTTTGTCCACATATTACAGGATATTTTAAGACTTAGTAAATTGTTTAGATTAGTTAAATTTGGTTGAAGGTTTTGGTGAAAATGGTAATATATTTGGACTAATTGGGACTATAAAACGTTAATTATTTTATTTATAATTTGTATTGAATTTCCAACAATAACTTTGCAGTTAAGGTACACAAATGGTCTCAATAATTTTCTGTGTTATACAATATCAGCTTGTACCACTTTCTTTTACTTGTAGAATAATTTAAAGGAATTAAGTTTAAGTTTACTTCACAAATAAGTAGCATACAGTCAATGATAAACTGTTTGGGTAAATTTAATGAAAACTTATGCCTTGGTTCCTGTTTATGGGCATGTTTAATACAACTTAGGCATCTATAGGTCAAACATAAAAATTTAAAAAACAAAAAAGGGGGGCTGGAGAGATGGCCTAGCGGTTAAGAGTGCCGACCGCTCTTGCAGAGGACCCGGGTTCGATCCCCAGCACCCACATGGCGGCCGAGAGCCGTCTGAAACTCCAATTCCAGGAGAACTCCAGTTCCAGGGGAGTCCAACACCGTTTTCTGACCTCCGCGGAGTTGCACGTCATGGGTGCACAGACTTGCATGCAGACAATACATTCGTACACATACGGAAATAAATAAAATTTTAAAAAATTAAAAAAAAAAACAAACAAAAAAGGGAGGTGAAAGGTGGTGTAGTATTCCTTCTGAGATACAAATGGAAAACTCTGTGTTCCAAACCTTTTGATAAATTTTCAATTTTGAGATCTTGAAACTAACAATGGGAGGAGATTTGTATGTTCCCACAGGTAAAAACACCAATCTAAATGCCTGAAAACGTACAACTTTTGGTGGTGCAGGATGGACTGGGAAATACCAGCAGAGAGGCTGACCCATCTGAACGCTAAAGAAAGAGGAACCTCAGACTGCCTGAGTCATAGACACTGAGCATCTCTCTGAATTCTATTTGGGTTAATTGTTTATAATGGGCCCTAATGAAGTTTACCTCCAGATCCTGAGAAACCTTTCTACCTCTCCCCTTTATAGAAAAAAGAAAAACATGATGGTACTGAAGTCATTCCCTAACTGTGAACTAGAGCCAACTGTTATAGTGGTAACTTCTTTTTTTTTTTTTATTAATTTTTTTTTTTTATTTCTGTATGTGTATGAATGTACTGTCTGCATGCAAGTCTGTGCACCCATGTCGTGCAATGCCGCGGAATTCAGAAGAGGGTCTCGGATTCCCCTGGAACTGGAGTTCTCCTGGAATTGGAGCTTCAGACGGTTCTCAGCCGCCATGTGGGTGCTGGGGATCGAACCCGGGTCCTCTGCAAGAGCAGTCGGCGCTCTTAACCGCTAGGCCATCTCTCCAGCCCCTATAGTGGTAACTTCTTATAAAACAGGTATAACTACCTTTTCTTATTGTCTGGTAGACATAGGAACTGTGAAAAGATAATTCTCTATTTAGAGCCAAATACAATAGTAAAGTCTTTATAAGCTGTGTAATTAAGCAAAATATATTAATACAGGAGAGCTCTGATATCAGCAATGGATTATTCTGCCTAGGAGATGTTGACTAGGGGATTCAAGCCCCCAAATTTATAAAGGCCTTTTGCCTATAAGTAGGATATATGCAAGGAGAAAGGCAGTAAGTCCCTGTTGTCGAAGACCTGGTGTAAGCACGAAAAAATGTTTTGAGACGTCACTTGCTAATGTACAGTTGGCCTCTGAAATGCCAGAGAGCGTTACCAAAGGCCACTAAAGCAATAAAGCAAAATAGTGTCCTCCTTGAGTCAAGCAAGACTCCTCTGTCAGTATCAGCTACACTTCAACTGCCTGGAGATACTGTGCAACAGTGACAGTATATATATATATATATCCCAAATCTAATTGGCTATTAGCTCTCTCCTTGGAGGAATAATTCACAGCTGATGCCACAAGCTTATGTCCTCTAGGGGTTAGGAGATGTTATAAGCCACAATAAGAACTTGTCACCCTTTATAGAGAAAGTAGTTTGTGGATTAGCATACCATCCAAACATCTGTGTCTATGATCACAGCTTAGCTTGCCCTAATAATTAGTACTGTTTAAATGTCCGTACATCTAATTTCTTGTGCTTTGTTAGTAGGATCAAAAAGGTACCCCTGGATAAGCTGTCAACCCATGAAAGGGAAACAACCTGAACAGACTAGAGTCCAAAATGACATCTCCAGGGAAAGTAGACTGTTTTGCTTCTCACCCACTTGTGCCCCTTTCCCAAAGCCTAGGAAACAGCTTGCAGAAGAGGAGGCATGGTAGAATGTAAAGGCTGTGGAGAGATTGGGGTGAATCGTGAGACTACAGCAATATAGACTGGACTCTTACTTGATCAACATGCTTGTGCATACAAGCTTCTCCAACTGGACTATGGGAACCTTGGGTTGTTCAAAATTTGGATATAGATACTTGCAAATTTGTTTTACACGAATGCTACTTACATTCATTGCTTACACTTAATAATTTGACTCACTTCAAAAAAATGCACCAATTACCTAATTGTATGGCAAACTGAGCAACATCAATGTTATCTGAAAACAACTGTGCTCTTACATTGTAGAATCCCTTAAAAAATAAACAAATAAAGGAAAAAATAAATATAGTATGAAAAAATATATGAAATAAAAAAATAAATAAAAAGTGTCAATTCATGATAAACTCAAAGGCATCTATTACTTTTCTATAAGTTGTAAATACAAATTGAAATTTTGTTTGTTTGAATAAAAAACTCTCCCTTTCTTTTTCTGCCATGCTATTTGTCACCCAACTAATCTAGGCAATATTTCTCTATTTTCCTTCATGTTCCATTCATTTATTTCTCCATTTTCTACAAGTTCCACACTCTTTTAGTTACTGTGGCTTCAAAATATGTTGTATCATATATGTTGAGGCATCCTCTCTCTTGTAACAAACATTATCTATCTACCTATCATTCATATTTATATATATATATATACTTTAGACACATGCAGTAATTGCTTGTCTTCTTAATTTTTACTACATATACTTGGGGAGGGGTGCCCATACATGCCATACTGTATAGAAGTCAGAAGACAACTTTTAGGAGTCAGTTCTTTCCTTCTGCCATATGCATCCTGAGGATAGAACTCAAGTCATCAGACTTAACAGCAAGCACCTTTCCCTGGCAAGCCACCTTGCTGTTCTTGTCTATGTACTTTTCCAGACAGCATAGAAAAATTACTTTCTAAGCAAATGGAGAAAGACATCCCACTGGGATTTTTATTACAATTACAGTAGAGCTATTACTAATCTGGGAATAATTGATGTCTAAACAGTATTGTCTTCTCAGCTATGAATGACTCTGTCTTTACATTTTTTCAAGTCTCTTAATGGCTTTTAATTAAGTTGCATAGCTTTCCTTATATAGGTTTTTCATTCTACTTTTCAACACCCCCCACCAAGAGCAACTGGCATGAAAGTCCTAAAGTCTAATGATATATGTAGCAGAAGAAACAGCTGATAACTTATTATGCTATCATAAGGTTACTATAGGAACCATTTGAGTAAAAGATTTTCCTTTCAAGATATAAGAAGGTTGAAGTTCATGAAAAAAAATTATTCCAGTGACCACAAAAAAGAAATGGGCAATCGATTACTTTGGTGTGCAACAGAGAATTCACAAGATAGTTATGATTAAAATTAATGTTTGGGTTGGGAGATCTAATGAAGACTAAAATATTTTTAAACTGTGAAAAGTTGAGAAAAAAGAGAAATTGCCTAGATATTTTTGCAGTTTTCTACATGCATGCCCCCTACACCATAGACAGTTGCCACATGTAGCCTCTGAGCCCTTGAAATGCAGATGGCTTGACTTGATATCACTATAAAGACAAACTGCACAGCATATTTCAGAGACTATAAAATTTTAAATGTCTCATCAATACCCTTTCAGCATTATTAGCATTGTTAAATGTTTGGTTAAAATAGGTTAAATAAAATGTGTGATTAAAGTTAATTTTTCTATTTCCTTTTTTCTTCTTTATTTTTTTCCATTTTCTAACGATAAGTAATAATTTATGGGTACAAGCATCCTTCATGTAAAACCAATTTGCAAGCAGTTGTGCCCAAACCCACACAGCCTAAGGGTCCCACCATCCAGCTGGGGGGGGGGCTTGTATGTGCAATCAAGTTGATCAAATAAGTGTCCAGTCTATATTGCTGTAGTTTCACCATTCACTCCAATCACAATCCTTACATTCTACCACGTCCCCTCTTCCACAGATTGTTCCCTAGGCTTAGAAAAGGGGCACAGGTGGACAAGAAGCAAAACAGTCTACTTTCTCTGGAGCTGTCATTTTGGACTCTGGCCAATTCTGGCTGTTTCCTTTCATGGGCTGACAGTTTGTCAAGGAATAACATTTCAATCCTACTAATGAAGAGCAAGCAATTAACTATATAGGTATTTAAACAGTACTAATTGTTATGGTAAGTTACTTTGGTATAGACACAGATGTTTGAATGGTATGTTAATCCATGAATTACGTTTTTTTTCTGTAAAATATAACAGGGTCTTACTGGGAGGGGTGGGATGGGCGGGAGAAGGAAACGGATGTATATTCGATTAAGGTATATTTAATTGACATGAGTTCAACAAGTATCCAATTTTGCCCAGACTCTGTCTATAGGTTACATGGTGTTTTAGGACTTAGTAAAAGTAAATATGTGTGTATTAAACAACATTGGTTTAAAGGTTTTGATAAAAACAATAATGCATCTGAGTTAATTGGAAATATAAATTGCTGTTGTCCACATTTGTTTTACTTAAAATCTGTATAACAATAACTTTGGGATTGGCACATACAAATGTTCTCTATAATTTTTCTGTTGTACAGTATCATCTTGTAGCATTCTCTTTTACCTGTAGGATGATTTAACTTAAAAAATTAAGTTTGCTTCCCAAGTTAACCACATACAGTCACCCAAAACAGCTTGGGTGAATTTGATGAAATCTGCACCTTGATTCCAGCCTATAGGTATGTGTAATACAACTGCCTTTTTGAGACTCATGGGTCAAAAAGCAAAAACCTAAAATAAAAAAGGGGGATACAGATAGATATGAAACCTTTTTGTCAAAAACCTTGCAATTCAAATCTTAAAACTAACTATGGGAAAAGATTTGTATGTTCCAACAGGTCAAAATGTCACCAACTTAATGGCTGAGAAAGAAAAGATACAGCTTTGCATTGTGTAGGATGTACCAGAAAGTGCCAGCAGAAAGGTTGGCCTGTCTGAACATTGAAAGGAAGAAAAGCCTCAGATTGCTACAGACATCAAACCCCTCTGTGGATCCTACTTGTAACAACTATTTATAATGAGTCCTAATGAAACTTACCTTCTAGGTGCCGCAAAGTTTTAATACGAGAGACTTTCTTACCTCCCCTTCATAGAACAAGGAGGAATATGATGATGATGAGGTTGTTCTCTAACTGTAAATTGGAGCCAACTGTTATAGAGGTAATCTCTTATAAAACTGGTAAAACTGCCTTCTTTAATTGACTAATAGACATAGGAACTGTGAAAAGGATTATTCTCTATTCAGAACCAAATATAATACTAAAGTCTCCTTAAGCTGTGCATTTAAGCAAAATATATTAATACAGGAGAGCTCTGATATCAGCAATGGATTATTCTACCAAGGAGATGTTGGCCAGGGGATCCAAGCCCCCCCAAAAGGTAAAGGCTTCTTGCCTGTAAACTGGGATACCTGCAAGAAGAGAGGAAATAAGGCCCTGCTGTCAAAGACCTGATGTAAGCATGGGAAAGAGGTATTGAGAACGCACTTGCAAGAGTACAGTTGGTCTCTGTACCAACAGAGAGTGTTACCAAAGGCCACTAAACCAATAAAGCAAATATAGGTCTCCTTGAGTCAAGCAAGACTCCTCCGTCAGCGCCAGCTACACCTCACCTCCCTGGAAATACTGTGCAGCAGTGGCAGCCATATGTCTGTATATCCCAAATCTAATTGGCTAGTAGCTCTCTCCTTGGAGGAATAACCCATGGCTGATGCCACAAGCTTATATCCTCTAGTGGTAGGAGATGTTATAAACCACAATTTTTCTATTTCTTCCTTTTTAATTTGGCCATTGCATATTTAAAACTGTACATGTAGCTGAAATTATATCTTTATTTGATAATATTGTGTTAAATCATTTTCTAAAATTTACCTGGTACTTATTACACTTCTTTGTCTCAAAATGTCCTCAAATATTAATAATTAGCCTTTATTTTTTTAACCTTATACATTAAAAAATGGATTGCATTTCTGGCTTGAAAATTCAAGACTAGTCAAATATAGTGATAAAACTGCAAAATTCCACTCTGAAATATTTTTAGAATGTTCACAAAATGACACCTTTAAATCACAGATTTGTATTTGGAGCTTAATGAATAAGCCTTGTCCCTATACACACACACCAGGAAAAAACACAGGCACAAAGGCAGAAGCAGAGGAAATCAACTTACAAGACACCAAGAAAACTGTCCTGTGTTCAGATCACAAATAATGTTCAAATCACTAAATTGCAAAAGCTGAATCTCTCCATTATCTTCTTTCCACTCATTGATGAAGGAGTTTATAATAATGTGGTTCAACTAATTACAAAAAGCATGTAAAGGCATGAAGAGTTCTTTGGTAAGTTTCATAATGAAGACATTTTGTGTCCCTGTTGTTTTTTAAGTTTTGTTAAATCATTAAATATAAAATCTCATGATGGTTGAAGTATATCATTTCTATGTTATTATATTCAGAGCACTTAGGTATAATGCACCTATAGCACAGAATACTTTCTACCCAACTCAGACTGCAATCCTCTGAGCATCTGATCCCCTGTCCGCTTCACTTACTCTCCATTATCCCCTCCCCTTTCCAAATAAATACCATACACATAGCAGGCCTCCCCTTCCTGTTTGCTGAGGAATGAATGTGTGAGTGAGCGAGTATGGTTTCCTTTGCCCTGAAACATGCTTGAGTGATCGCTCAGGTACTGTCCAGGGTATTCCACCAACATGAATGAGCATGGTGGCTCGAACAAATTAGTGTCTGTTCAAAATGTACCCAAGTTTCCTTGAAAAATGAACATGAAATGGAATACTGTTATTTTAACTTGGTACTTTTCATTCAATTTTTAATAAGTTTCTTCTTTTTCTTTCTTAAGTTTTTATTGAACTCTTGTGCATTTCATACATTTCTTTTTTATTTTATTTATTTTTTTTTATGTGCATGAATGTACTGTCTGTGTGTAGGTTTGTGCACCCATGTCGTGCAAAGCCATGAAAGTTAGAAGAATATGTCGGATTCCCCTGGAACTGGAGTTAAAGACAGTTCTCAGTTGCCATGTGAGTGCTGGGGATCGAACTCAGGTCCTCTGCAAGAGCAGTCGGTGCTCTTAACTGCGAGGCCATCTCTCCAGCTCCATACAACCTTTCTTAATCAAATTTAGACCCATTTCCCCTTCCATGCTCCCCATCCTGCCAGAGCTCCTGCATTCTGCCATACATGTCTTGCATCTTTTTCTCAGTCTTTTTTTTACATATTTCTGTGCAGAAGTTTACTGTTTTGGACAGAAGTTTACTGTTTCAGTCAGTTCTTTGACCCAGTCTTTTTGGTGGTGGTGGTGGTGGTGGTGGTGGTGTTCTTGTTGTTCCTTTCAATTTGTATCACTCCAAAATATGCATATATACATGTCCTACGTATATCAAAATCAGGATGTCTGAAAATAAACTATGGTTTAATTCCAAAACATGTTTAGGGATTCACATTTTGGTAGTAGAGTTGTATGCAGATAATGCATCAATATTACTTTACATTCCTACATCACATAGTAAGTTGATGAGTAACATCAGGTATCAGATTTTCTAAAAAACAAAGGAATAAAAAGGAAGTTTCTTCTTTTTTTTAAATTTTATTTACTCTTTATGTGTATGAATGTACTGTCTGCATGCAGGTCTGTGTATCCATGTCGTGCAATGCCGGGGAGGTCAGAAGAGGGCGTCGGATTCCCCTGGAACTGGAGTTAAAGATGGCTCTCAGCCACCATGTGGCTGCTGGGGATTGAACCTGGGTCCTCTGCAAGAGCAGTCAGTGCTTTTAACTGCTAGGCCATCTCTCCAGCCCAGGAAGTTTCTTCTTAAAAACACATAAAAATTGTGTCACCACCTTATACTCAATATTTAGCATAAAATAAACTCATTTTATCTTACTTATTTGCTTCAATCTAAAATACACTGTTTCTCAAAATGTTTTACACATTATATCAAAATACCATGAAGCAAAATAACATGTAAAATATTTGGACAGCATTTAAAAACATATCAGTTTTATTTTCATATTTCTTTTTTCTCTTAAGAACTATTTCCAGACAAACTATTTTCCCTCAGATCTCCATCAACATTTTTCTAGATATAGATGTAGTTTACAGGTACAGTGTAAGTATGTTTTCCAGCAATATTAGAAAACGGCATGTGCTTTGCATAGCCCTCTAAGGGAAAAACTTTATTTCAAAAATTAACATATTACATACAACATCCTATATCATACTGTGTACAGAGCATATAAGTATCAGTAGAGTGTGTGTGTGTGTGTGTGTGTGTGTGTGTGTGTGTGTGTATGTGTGTGTGATAGCAGTAGAAAGGACTTGAAGAACAGCTCTGTTTTTTTGGTTGCTTCTTGTATTTACTATATGAATACTGAAGGCCTTTTTTTCATCCCAGATGCTCAGAAATTTTTCCAAAATGTGCTAAAACAAAGTCACTTAGAGAATATGACCTAGCCTTGAGATTAATCAAACCACTAACTTCATGGACTTCCACAAATAGTGAGATGAAAACAACGGATAATTTTCAGCCATCAAATATTTCAATACTTCCCTTTGTTTCTATGACACATTTATCCCATATGAAATAGTTGCAAAAAAGAGTTGTAATGGCCTTTGGGGACAAGAAGAATAAGATTTCTGTAGAAAATGTTAAATTAATTTTGATGGTGATGCAAAGTTAAGGTCGCTGTTAAGGGATGGCGTGCTGCCATAGGGTGGGGTTTTGTTTTGGTTCCTGTTAGAGCTGCAGGTGTTTGGCACCAGTTACAATTGGGGCCAGCTGCGATATTTCAATAATCCTGATATTTCCCTCCCAATATTTCTCAGAAGTGATGCTTTGGGGTGATGTCTTACACCTGACATATCCAACTTGTGTGGTACAAATGGGAGCACCATAGTAAATAACACCCATCTGTGAAACCCTTTACCCTTCTTCCCAACCTGGGGTCATAGCATCAAGGACAAAGAAAAACATTCAACATGGGCTCCAATCAGACATAGCTTTTAACTAAGTAGTTCAGTGAAAGATGATGGTATTCAAGAATGACCAAATACAGTCTGAAGTGAAATTCTGAGGCAGGCGGAGGGTTCTTTGATACTGGGTGTAGATAATGGTGTTTTAAACTCTCTCTGTGGTAAGATCCATACCTACTCTTTGCAGGAATTTGATTAGTTTCTATTAAAAGCTGCATTTTCTTTTAAGTTTGTTTGGGTTGGAAACCCTCAAACCACAATGCATTTCATGCACATGTTCCCAAGGGTATGTTAAATAGGACCATACTGAGGTCATCGAGTGAGTTGTTGAAACTTTTTAAGAATTCCTTTAATGTATTGCACAATCTTGGCCTGATTTTAAAAAAGATATTTTAAGAAAGTGCTTGGGAAAAAAGGCTAGCTATTAATATATATATATATATATATATATATATATGAGACTAAATATCCTATTTATTTCTTAAATTTAATTAAAGAGCTTTTTCAGTCCCCTTTACTGCCTCAGTTAATTAGAACTAAATTAGTGATGTTGACTAAATTAATTATCATTTAGTTTTATAGAAAAATGACCCTCTTGTGGCAGACATAGCTTAAAATTCTAAGCAGACAGCTACTGGTTTCTCTAATAAGCAAACATAGTTTCACACAGCAAGCATCCTGTATACTGTTATGGAGTGAAGAGTTTAATCTCCTTAAAGTTGTAATATGTTGAAGCCTACTATTCTTTGAAGAAGAAATGTCCTCTATAGGCTCATGTTTGGGGAGAATTTCTGNAGTTAATACTTCTCAAAACTGTCAGTAAATTCAGGCAAATGTCCCCTTAGTAATTTTCATTAACAGTGGATATTCACAGGATCATTTTTATCATGCAAAGGTCAGTATCACTCAGTCAGATCATGAAAGGTAGACAATCTTCCATTTCTCCAAGAAAAAATACATCATTTCTTGCCTTTCAGTTGAGACAAAAATTCAGATTCCTTGGAACATGAGGTGATTATGGAATTATTATGTTAGAAACAATTTTTAGCATCAATTAAACTTTCATTGTCGACCAAGATTTTCGCGCCACAGGAAGAATGAATGGACACATTACACACGATAAGTGACAGGATTCTTGTCTGTTTGTGGAGTTGCTGTTCCAGTCCCCTTCCAGCCTTAGTCGGACACTCCCCTTTTCACTTCATCAAGGTCTTCCTTCCTGTGCTTTGTACTTCACCCAAAGTGATTTCTAATCAAGCAAGCAGCTGTGCTGGCACAGCACACACACGGCGCAGAGCACCAGTGGTCCATTCCCACATCCGAACACAAGTGGCCAGTCCCTTGAACCCAGGGCCAAGAAACTCTGCAATTCATCAGATGGAAGGCAGCAGAGGATACCTCATACCAAAATCTTATTAAAAAAAAAAAAACTTCCATGGAAAATTAAAAAGAGAATAAATGGTCAGAAGTGGAGGTGGTATGGGAACTTTTGTCAGAGTTTGTGACCACGTTTTCATAAAAGTATATTGGGGTGTGATTTTTCTGATGATCCTCGTGGCTAGCCTAGATATTCCTGTATTCACTATTGTAGGTGAGTCAAGGTGGTATCTGCAGCAAGAATAAAGTCATAGAGGCTACCATCATAATGAGAGCTGCCACCATGCTCTGAGAAGTTTCCCCAGCCCTTCCCTCTAATCCTCCTCTCTGATAAAAATCTCATCTGATACTGCTAACATAAAGATAAAGTCCTTTTTCAACAGCTGACATTTAAGGAAACTAAAATTTAGACTATTCATAAAACTATGCACCAGTTTTGACTCAGCCATTATTTTATACTTAGACCCTTGAGATCATTAGGAACAGTTCACTAGCCCCATTTCAGAGATACACAGGAGCCACTTAAATTTTTAGGAAACCTGTGCTTCACACAGATAAATTTTCATTGTTTGACTCATAAATCCACAAATATTCATATATGTTAGTTCAGCCACTTTTGAATTTATACTCCAGAAAGACAAAAAACTAAAATAATAGTAAATATAATAAAGGTAACTAAATAAATTAAATATGTTTCAAAACAGTCATTTAGGTTCAGTTCAATTTTGAGATAGCTGAACTGACCTGGACTTCCTTATAAAGGCCAGGCAGGTCTCAACCTCATGTCAACCTGTCTGCCTCAGCCTCCCAAGTGCCAAGATTCAAGGAACGAGCCACTGCACCAGCAAAATGGACAATTTTGTATGTCACATTAATGTGTTTTTCTAAAATATTTTATAGAATCTTTAACTCTGATTTTCCCATATTACATATTTTTCTTCAAAATTTGAAATGCTATGGAGATCTTTCTAACAGAGACAAACACATCAGGTGTATGGAGAAGACAGCATAGCACTCACACCTCCTGTGTGGACACAAGTAGAACACTAGCAATCCCCGTGGTTATCTTTGCTCATTTCTAGACTATAATAGTAAAACATTACTCTCTAGTGTTTCTAAAGGTCCAGGTGATGTGTATATTTATGTTTTGGTACATAAATATCAAAGAAAAATCTAATTATATATGAAATCGAACAACTCTTATCTTGCTTCTAGGGTATAATTATCAATAGCAATCAGCATATAATTAATATTCAGATCCTAGAACTATAAGAATTAGAATCTACTTTGGGTTGGTAAAAAGGAAATTTGTCCTTTGAAAGTGGTACGACAAGCCTGAGCCTGACTGAGGTAATAATCTTCCTCATTTGAAAAATATATGCCACAGACAAAAACATCCTTGCAGCCCCAACAGTTGAGATGCAAAGAAATTATTAAATGAACTAAATTTTCCTTGTGGTAATTAAACTGACTACAAGTGACAATCTTAATTAGCCTCTATTTAGTCTGAATCAGGACATTGCATGATAAACTGTATGGTAGTGGGTGGAAATTTATCAAACCTTACAATGTGTCTATTAATATTTCAGAAATTAATTTTTGCTTTGGCACCTTTATTTATGATAAAATACATATGGAACAACAAAAATGCTGGGAAATAAATGCTCGAGAAGTATCTCTGGAGAAATATGCTCTAAATTGAGATAAACTAGAAATCCTGGATGTGTCAGGACCACTGTGTACAGTGATAGTTGATGTTTGGGTACCCCCTTGATGTTTGGGTCCCTTCCAGATAACTCATATACCTGATGAGTACCCTTATGTCAAATCCATATTGGCCATTGTTTCATCATGAACAAAAATCAGAGGTTTGGTAGAGAAATAGTACATAAATCAATTCTTGAATTCATTCACCTGTTTTCTCCAGTATTACTGAATTAAATATATTCATTTCCTTTTAAGTGAATATTCATGAAAATAAAATTACTCATGTTAAAGAAATTTGTTTCCCACAAAATTTTTCTCCTTAAGAAAGGAAAGTTTGCATCTAATCATTCATTTCAAATTATAAAAAAACTTCTGTATACATATAAATAACTCAAGAAATATTCTATAATTTTACAAATGTAAGAAATTTAGAAGATATCTGAGCAATCATGGTAAAATATTCACAAAAATCAACACAGTTCCCTTATATTTTAAGGTTATGATATAAATGTGAGTTGTCATAAGCTGCATGCAATTGTGAAGTAATAAAATAAAAATGGAATGACAGAATCTAAATTTGGACCATGATATAGAATTTTTTCACATGATCCTTCTTCCTGTTCAGCACAATATCTGTCCAGTGTATGCCTTGTAAATAACACACAGTTAAACCAAACGTAGAGTCTATGCCATAGAACTTCCGTGACTTGCTTTGCACATGTTGAGGCAGCAATATGATCAGTAGTGGCCACTAACTGAAAGTTTTCATGTTTATTTCTAGCAGAAAGTTTTCATGTTTATTTCTAGCAGAAATCTTCTCTTAGATCCTGACCCCAACCTCTCAATTGGCTATATTTTTCTTTTTTCCAAGAAAAATAAATGCCCTGACTTTAGAAATTTTATGTTACAGGAGTCTGCTGGATCTACAGGCACAGAAGTCTGGAAGCCTTACTGCTTCTGGTTCTGAATTATTACTCTTTTTATTTCAGAACCACAAACAATTTCAACCAAACATTGAATTATCATGTGACATAGACTTAGAAGGTCAGTGGTCTTTGTTCCTTTATATGTCAGTCAGAATAAGAAAGAGAAGCAACACAAAAGTTCAAATGTACAGACCTGGGGTTCTGAAAATACATCCTTCATGCTGTTGATTGGGCCGTAAGGGATCCCACTGCCTTCGAAGAGACAAAGCCACTTAGCGGTGGCTTCTTCAGCAATCCTAAGAGCAGACCAACAGGACGGTTTTACAATCGAAAGAAGGTGACAAGAGTTCTTCTCACATGGCCTTCCTCAAGTAACTAATAGCGATGAAAGTATGTCTCTTTGGCTCTCTAACCTTGAAGTTTTTAGGGAAAATTATCTATAGGATAGGACCGGAGGAGCCCTGCATAGTAGGAGCAACCACCCAGATCAGAGACTGAATTTCTGCTAATTTTAGCCTACGTCTTCTCTGGTACGGAGGTCCCTGGAAAGTAAGGATTTTGTGAAAATGTCATCCATTGAGTTTGAAATGGTGTTGACTAACCTTTACATATAATAAACAGAACTACAGTCAAAGCATAAAATCATGGGGCAAAATAGTTTTTAGGTTTCAGATATTATATAAATATCTTATATATTACATAAAATATATCATCAGGTTAGAGTAGACACTGAGTGTTCAAAACAAAAAGAAAATGAATATGACTGTTTTAAAAGAAAGCTACTAGGGTGGATAGGAGACTCAGTGGTTAAGAGCACTGGCTGCTCTCACAGAAGGCTGGGGTTCAAATCCCATCACCCACTATTTATAACTCCAGTTGTATGGCCAATACCCTCTTCTGGCCCCCATGGATATGGCATGACATGGGTACACTTATATACATGTAGGCATGACATGGGTACACTTATATACATGTAGGCATGACAATCATACACATAAAACTCATGAGGCAGATAAGAATACCCACAATCACTGGCCTTAACTGCTTGTTTATCTGCACTGTTATTTATGTATTAATGATCCATATTGGTAAATACTTCACACATACTCGTGTACAACTTCTATATACTAAGCATTGATTCTTACCATTAAGCACAATAATTTCTCTTTCTCTTGAATTGTGCTAGATACAGATTTTTCATAAACTGGGTATGATCACACTCACACACACACACACACACACACACACATGCACACACACCTATAATCCTAGCAATTTGGAAGCATGACAAGAGGGTCAGGAGTTCAAGGTCATCCTAGGTTACATAACAAGTCTGAGATCAGCCTGGGCTCATGAAAGAATTTTCATCGTGTGTTTTAATTTCAGTGTCATAATGATAATAACAACATGTAATTAAAAATAATTCACTTCAAAGTAATGCAAGGTTAAATATCTTGCTTCATATTAGTTCTTCACATTCATATTTTCTTTTCATTGACTGAAAAGTCCTCTTTTGACCAACAGTTCCTAAAATATATATAAAATATATCAGACTTATATTCTGAAAGAATCAAAGAGACACTGTGAACCTGCAGACTTTTCTATCAGGTGTCAATTATTTACATGTTCCTAAGTGGAGTACTATAATAATTAGTCTGATAAGTTAAAAAAATGTATTATCACTGCAAGGGGCCTGAAATAGCAAACTGTGTGTCGGTGTCTCAAGGAGCCCTTGGCTCAGGCTAGCCAGGGAAAGCTCAGGGGAATACTGGGATGAACAAGCTTTTCACCACGGGGCAACAGAGAGGGATCTATTTCATACTGTGGAAGACAATGGGCGCACTTTGGAAATGAAACTGAGGAAGGAGGCAGCGTCTGGAGCTGCCCTGTGACCACTGCGTGGGTGTGGGTGTGGCTGGCTTTGTACACGCCACAAACTCAGAGATGGAACATACTGGATTCCATGTCTCTCAGAGAGCCAATCCATCATCTTCATCCAAAATCTAACTCTTGACCTGTTTGATGTGAAATCCTTTCCTTTAAAAAAAAAAAAAAAAAAAAAAGAAGGCACACACACACACACACACACACACACACCAAAAAGCTGCAAGCACATGTTTTTATTAACCATGAAATTTCTTGGGGGCAAAAAAGGAAAATGCTGATCTAAATCACCCAGGGCAAAAGAAATCTGAAGATCAGACAGAGGGCACTTGCGTCCAGCCTGGCAAACTCAAAGCTCAGCTCCTGATAGGAATTTGTGTGGACAAATGGCTTATCCCCATATATTTAATTCTAGAATTCTGTGAAATTTACTTGATAACAGGAATGAATATTATTAATCAGACAGCATCATTTGGGTGACAAGCAGGACAATGTCCTAGCCAGCCTGTCACTACTGCCAATCCACTGAAATCCAGCTTGGTCACCAATGCCCTTTCTTACACGGTCTCTCTACCTACCATGCGTTCTCTTCAAAGTCTGCACACAGTATTTAATACTAGTTACTCCACCATTAAGTTCTATGATAGTCATTATCATTTCTTTTCTTTAGTGCCACTTTGGCTAATTCTGTTTCTTTTGTTTATTAATTTTTTATTTCTGTATGTGTATGAATGTACTGCCTGCATGCAAGTTTGTGCACCCGTGTTGTGCAATGCCACAGAGGTCAGAAGAGGGCGTCAAATTCCCCTGGAACTGGAGTTCTCCTGGAATTGGAGTTTCAGACGGTTCTCAGCTGCCATGGGGGTGCTGGGGATCGAATCCAGGTCTTCTGTAAGAGCAGTCGGCGCTCTTAACCGCTAGGCCATCTCTCCAACCCAAAATTTTTCTTATGTTATTCTTCTAGTCCAGGTACTCTATGATGTCATTTACTCGGTCTTAGTACTTAAATAAAAGGCCTCCAAAAGTCCCTGTGTTGAAGGTTTGGCTGCCAGCCTGTGGTACTCATGGGAAGCAGTGAACCATCAAAAGTCGAATAAAATGGGAGGAACAACATTGAAATCCCAGACCCTTCCTCTCTCTGTCTTCCTCCTGGCTTCCATAAGGTGAACAGCTTTTTCCGCCACACCTCTGCATGATACACTATCTTTTTTAAATTTTATTTATTTTTGTATGTGTATGAGTGTACTGTCTGCATGTAGGTTTATGCACCCATGTCATGCAATGCCATTGAGGTCAAAAGAAGGTGTTGGATTCCCCTGGAACTGGAGTTGAAGACGGTTCTCAGCCGCCATGTGGGTGCTGGGGATCGAACCCAGGTCCTCTGCAAGAGTGGTCAGTGCTCTTAACCGCTAGCTCATCTCTCCAGCCCCATGATACACTGTCTTTAATGTAGGCAGAAAAGTGACAGAACCAGCCAGGCATGGTGGCTCACACCGTTAATCCCAGCAGAGGCAAGCAGATCTCTATGAGTTCAAGACCACCCTTGTCTATGTAGCAAGTTTCAGGACAGCTGAGCTTATGGGGAGACTCTGTCTCAAAAAGACCGAAAGAAAAAAAAGTGACAGAGCTAATCAAAGAACTAGAACCTCTGAAATCAGGGAAAGATGATAGATAGATAGATAGATAGATAGATAGATAGATAGATAGATAGATAGATAGATAGATAGATAGTTAGATAGATGAGAGATGGGCAGATCTTCCAGGTATTTTCTCATTAGAGTAGAAAGCTGACAAACATATTCACCTACATGACCTTCCTATCTCTGTGTAAGTGACACTAAATAAATCAATGCTCCCACTGTTCACAGTAGTCAAGATTTGAAATCAGCTTAAGGAATCTATGAATATATGAATGGATAAAGAAAACAGGACAGATATACACAAAGGGGCTTTATTAAGCTATAAAGAATAAAATTGTGTTATTTTCAGGAAAATGGAAGCTAATGGAGGAGATTATCATACTGAGCAAAGCAAGCCAGAGTTAGAAAGACATTGTCCTTGTTCTCTCTTATATGACACTTGACACTTAACACACACACACACACACACACACACGTACCCCATGAAAATCAAAGGCAGGCTATAAGAAAAGGAAGAGAAGGGAAAGAGAGGGATAGGGAGGGAATGTGCTTAAGATAATGATATACATGAATGAAAATGTCCTCATGAAACCCATCACTGTATACAATGAATACACATTAGTTATAAAGGAAAAAAATTATGTCCCCAATCTTTCTCCTTCTAATAGATCAGGAAATTTGGTTAAGTCTCAAATCTATTTAACTATTTCCTTCCCTAGGAACAGGACCTGCTTTTGATTTTTTTTTCATGTGTCTCATACCAGAAGCAGGAATCATTTACTTTACATTGCAATGCAGATATATTTACATTTAACAGAACTATTATATAATCACAAATATAAATAGCATAGCATAAATCAGGAATGAATACACAATAACATATGTGCTATATATGGAGAACTAATTTCAAAACAAATCATAGTTCCAAAATGTAATCTTTGTTCGAAGTGAATTCATTTTGAATATAAATATATTATATATAGCAGAGATATAAGACAATTATATTCTTTCAGTATTATGTGGCAATATCATTATGAACATGTTTTACAAGATGTACCCATGATGGGTTCATTACTTTTAAAGGAAAGGAGAATTACCATAACCATAATTCATAATTCTACTGCTGTGACAGAAGTGAATTATATGCTGTTAGTAGACATGACCAAGAAAAGGAGAGGGAAGAATATTTGCGTCATGCTTTGCAATGTCAAATATATATGTGTGTGTCTGTGTTTTTCCAACATGAATAGTACATTTCTAAGTAATTTGGTAAAACCCTAATGGCAGCAGTGCGTGATGCATGATCCCAACACCTGAGAAGCACAGGAGGGATCACAAGTTCAGGACCAGACTGGGCTATAAAGCAAGATCCTGTCTCAAAAGAATAAACAAGAACACAAACTAAAACAAAAATGATTGGTGGTCCAAGTCTGGAAGATCATTTTAGATCATTATTTGTCAAAAATCAATATAAAAATTACACGAAATGGACCCTCTAAAACACAGAATTGGGTCTACTATGGACTCCTAAACAACTTCTTGATTTAGCTGCAAGGATAGAAGTCTAAACATGCCATTAGGATAGAAGTCTCAACATGCCATTAACCCTCTGTAGGAGCTACCATCAATTTTATTTTTTTGTGTGTTAATTCTTTTTTTTTTAAGGGATTCTACAATACAATGACACAGTTGTTTGCAGATAGCATTGATGTCACTCATTATGTCATACAATCAGGTAATTGGTGCATTTTGCAAGTATCTATGTCCAAATTTTGAACAACCCAATGTTCCCATAGACAAGTTGGAGAAGCTTGTATGCACAGACATGTTGATCAATCAGGAGTCCAGACTATATTCCTGTAGTCTCATGATTCACCCCTATCTCTCCACAGCCCTTACAATCTACCACGCCTCCTCTTCCGCAGTTTGTTCCCTGGGCTTTGGGAAAGGGGCACAAGTGGGTGAGAAGAAAACAGTCTAATTTCTTTGGAGTTGTCATTTTGGACTCAGTCTGTTCAGGTTGTTTCCCTTCATGGATTGACAGCTTTCCCAGTGATACCCTTTTTAGTCATACTAACAAAGCACAAGCTATTGGATGTACAGGCATTTAAGCAGTACCAATTATTATGTCAAGCTAAGTTGTGAGCATAGACACAGATGCTTGGATGGCATGCTAATCCGCAAACTGTGGTTTCTCTATAAAGGGTGACAAGTTTTTACTGTGGCTCACAACATTGCCCAACCACCAGAGGACACAAGCTTGTGGCATCCGCTGTGAGTTATTCCTCCAAGGAGAGAGCTAATAGCCAAACAGATTTGGGATATATATATATATAGACACTTGGCTGCCACTGTTGCACAGTATCTCCAGGCTGTTGAGGTGTAGCTGATATTGACGGAGGAGACCTGCTTTTTAATACAAAGGACACGGACTGTTAATCGGCTGTCACATCCCCAAGACTTAGAATGTACTTGACATTGACTATTTGCCGATGGGATGAATACATGACTATTTTGTAAGAAAAGTCTCCATCCCAATAGACTGAGAGTGTAGCAGATTACTTACTCTAAATCCTCCTGTAACTACGTTTAATAGAGCACTGGGATTGGGAGAAAGGAGATAAAATAATAATTTGAGACCCTTAGGCTTAAATGAAATCCCATAACATTGCCCCCTTTCTATGTTGTCCGAATAATACTGTTTTAGGAATATGTCCTGAGGAAAATATATTTCACAGTCCCAATAATTCATAAACAAATGATTCAAGCATGATTTTCAAATCTAGGAATGTCTGTGTTTGTGTTACCCAGAGAACTCAAAGAACATTTAACATCCATTGTTCTCAATGATCTTATGGAGTCATCACCTTACTTATGTTGGAAGTGTTTCTAGTAATAGGGAGCTCACTGGTAGCCCAGTTATTAGTCAATCAAATAACTGGGAAGCATGGTAAGACAGAAGAGGCCCTGAAAGATCCCTCTGAACATATTCGGGGTTGAACCACCCAGGTACTCAACTATTTCCTATTTGATAGTACCTTCATGGTAAGTACTTACTAAACTAAAGGCTCAGAGTAAAGCAGTGTATACATGTATTAACATTCTCACAACAATCCACTGAAAGAGGCATCTTCAAATATTTTAATTTTAAAGAGAACCAAACCAAGTTTTGGAGACGTTTTGTGGTGCTGTGCTAAGAATGAAACCCAGGATCTTTGCATTCTAGGCAAGGAAGGAAGGAAAGGAAGGAGATAGAGAGGGAAGGAGGGATGGAGGGAGGGAAGAGAAGAAAAAAGAAATAGAGAAATAAATAAACAAACAAAGAAGGAAAGATAGGGCTGGAGAATTGGCTTGGTGGTAAAGATCACCGGCTGATCTTTGCAGAGGGCCTGGTTGCAGTTCCTAGCTCCCACGTGACAGCTCACAACTGTCTCTAACTCCAGTTCCAGGAGATTGGACATCCTCTTCCGGTCTCTGCAGGCATTGCACAGCACAGGTGTACTTACACACTTGCAGGCAAAACACTTCTACACATAAAAAGAAATAAATTTTTTAAAAGACAGAGAAAGAAAAAAAATCTAACCCTTCGAACTCAACATGAATATTGTGAAGCACAGCAGAACTTCCTTCCTGGATGCAAAGCTCATGCATGAGCCCCACCAACCCCTACTCGGTTTCCAAAGCTCAGTGAGCAGCATGCTGCTCCAGTATCTCGGAAGGCTTGAAAGGCAGCCTTTAAGCCTGGTATCTGAGCACTTCATTCATTTTTGTGCACTGGATACTTCAAGGAATAATCTGCACCTACTCTTTCTAGTCTTCATAATCTCCTAACATGAGTATTATGGTCCTCCTCATTGAGGAAATGAGGGTTTAGAGAGGTCAGCTAGGCCAGCACATGGGTCACAAGTCTCAAATATTCTCAGCCAGTGGGGCCCTAACCTTTATTTTGTTTCTTCTGAACTCCCTTTGTAGATGGACTCTAACAATAATTCAAACTCTAGCCTACAGTTCCACCCTCAAGCTATTGACAATTGCGCTCCCGTATTTTCCCTAGTATAGTAGAGGAAGTCTGAGACACTCTACACTGGATGAGGTGCTGGGGCTCCAGCCATTCCTGCCTTCTTCCCAGCTGGCTGAGGTCTCATCACATCAGCAACAAACCTGAACTGCTCCTTTCAAGAACTCTGTGAGAAATGACAAATTACTTGTATTTTGAAGAGGAAAAAATATAAGCATTATTGGGGTGCACATTCAGGTCTTGGCCAGGGTTCATCTTAGTATAGCACTGCCATATGTGGAGAATGGAAACAGTCAGGGGTGAATAACATTTATTGAGGCAAGTCAGGCCTGTGATACTGAAGTCACCCAGGTCTGTGATCATGGGTCAGCTGTTTACCCTCTGAGCTCAAATTTTCTCTGTTTCAGAGAGTTTTTAATAGCTATAAATTATTTAGGACAGCCCATGATAAGTAACCAATAAATGACATTTACTTGGTAGCAAGTCCGCTTATAATAAAAGTAAATGCAACAGTAAAATTTCATGTAATTGCGGATTCACATTGGAATGCTAGTGATTTCTACAGCAGCCCTATCTTACTGCTGCATATCTGTTAGATATTTTATGGTTACAAATGTTTAAGTTTTTGGGAATTCTAAAATGTATTTATACTTTTATTCTTTGTTGTTATTTGTTGTCATTTGTTTCTTTTTCTAGAAAACAGCTGTCTGTCCTGAGGCCTCTTTTGAGGGGAGTTAGTGACGGTGAGCGTGAGGAATCCCACTTGCTTCTCATTCATTTGGGCTTCGACCACAGGGAATCATGAGGCAGAGAGTTCAAGGAAATAATAAATCAGCCACATTTACCAGACCAACAACAAGGATATTTTGAAACAATTTAAAGAGGTACCAGCATCAATACTGCTTATAGAGAGGCTGAAGAGGTTAAAGGTTGGTTTTGGTCTCAAGAGTTGAGCCAAAGGCCATAGTCTCAGTTCTTATAAGGGCTAAGATGTGTGCTGGGCCTCATGTGGAGTCTCTACCTAGAGGAGGCCTGTGTGCCCCACCCAGAACCTGCAGAGCTTGTGAGAACAGCATCAAGCATAAGAAATATTTCTTCTTCTCTTATGTCCTCAGAGAATTTTTAAGGTACTCAGGCAATTGTTACATGCTTTCAGAATTCTCTTGAGCAAGAAGAAGGGCAAGAGTGTGTAACAAAGGTGAAATCATGGCCATCTTACTTTACATATATTATTATTATTATTATTATTATTATTATTATTATTTTTGTGTGTGCACATGTCTGCATCTGTGTCTGTGTCTGATGGGAGGTGGTACATATGTACCACGGAACTGATAGGGAGGTCAGAGAACACCTTTGCAGAGTCGGTTCTATCTGTGCACCTTCCCATGGGATACATATATTGAGTTCAGGTCATAAGACTTGCACAGCAAGGATAGAACTCAGGTTGTTAACACTCATTCATGCTTTTTCCTAGAGCCATTACCTGTTCCTAGGCTACTTCCTAGGCTCTGTGGTGCACACTGCACTTGTGCACAGATACTGGAAGATCTAAAAGTCAAAATGCATCATCCTTTTAGATTTGCTTTGATCTCCTCACATAAATAAATGGAACACAACATTGGATTTCTGCTTTAGACTTCGAGGATAATGATCCAGGTCTCTTAATAGTCTATCTTCTTGCTCATACCGAAAACAGAATCTACAAAATTATGGATTTAATTATAATTCAAAACATTACATATATAATTATCATTTTATGCAAAAAAGAAAGGTAAATGATTTTCACATACTTACAAAAGAAACTGAGAATCGAAAGACATTACCATGTATTACAATAAGATCCAAATACAAATGTTGAAAAGGAAATAAAGAATCTAATATTTTGACATGCTGTAAAATGGAAGAAACTGTTTTCAAACCATTAATTTGACAAATTGACTTACAGGGGTTTTAAGAAAGTTAAATATCTGAACATCAAGAGAACAATTCAATTTAAAAATGGATTAAGTACCTAATGACAGGCACTCACACACAGAAGAACGTGAAAAGATGCTTAACTTCACTGACCATCAGAGAAATCCAAGTAAAAAGTGTCCCATCCCAGCTAGAAGGACTGTCCTTAATAAGACAAAAATAACACATGCTGAGAAAGACACAGAGAAAGAATTCTTACATTCTTTTAGTGAATATAAATTATGTTGTACATTAGTAAAACAGTACAGAAATTCTTCAAAAAACTAGATGCGAACTATAGAAAACTGACTCTTCCCTCCCTCAACACCCATTGATTACCTGTATATCCAAAGGAGGTTAAAACTATTATATCCAAAACATATTTGCACTCTCATGTTTATTGAACCAGTATCCACCATAGTGAAATATGGAATCAACCTAGATGTCCATTTGTGAAGGATGGATAAAAGCAATATGATGCATATACCCAATGGAATGTTGTTACTTGGCTGTGACAAAGAATGAAATCTTACCATGGATAGAACTTGCTGGAGAGTTCTATGTGAGTAAAATACGTCAGACACAGAAAGGCAGATGTCACATGTCCCTACACATAGAAACTGAAAAGGTAATGTGATGGATGAAATGCAATAGTGGCCACTAAAGCCTGGGATGAGCGGCAGGGAAAAGTCAGTAACTGATACCAATGCACAGAGAGGAGGAACTAACGCTGGTTTCTATTGGCACAACAAGGTAGAAATTTGCAAAAACAACCCATGGCATAATTCAAAATGTCTAAAAAGTAAAATTACAAAATTGCCAACACAGAAAAAAATGATTGTGTGGTCCTATCCAGTCAAGCATTTGTACCCAAGAGGGGGGATGTGGGAGATGAGGTCTAAATTTGATTAAGAACTATCATATGAAATGTACAAAAGCTCAATAAAAATGATTGTTTGGAGACTGAAATACTAATTACTCTAATTTTTTAAATTTTATTTATTATTTTATGTGTATGAATGTGCTGTTTGCATGTAAGTATCCTAATTATTAGTACAATCCCAAGTCAACATAGCAATAGACTCCATAAATCATATACAGCAGAGTCCCAATATTAGTTTCAAAGTTGGATGTGACAACAGATATATAATGTATAATATATAATATAATACCTGTGAGGAACACTGGGAAGTAACACAGCAGGGAACAGGATGGCATTCCACATAACAGTAAACTTCTAGAAGAATCCACCTCTAAACCAAAGTCTCCCAAAGATGGTAAAGAGAGAATTTAGAAAGAATAACACCTACTACAATTAGCTTCTAAATTATTAAACTCATTTTCTATTTTGCTGTTGTAAAATATTTCAAACATAGCCAAAGTTTAAGAACAGAAAGCATAAGAAAGAAAATGATGACAACACATAACCTCTCACCTGCCTACACTGCTCAAACACTTAAAACATTACTTTCTTATACTGGGTGCTCTTCACTGTGTTCGGAAGGAACCATCATCCTAAGTGATGTTGCTCTCTCAGCACCACTGGACTACATTACATCTGTGCATCTCTCTGTTCATGCTATAGTAGTTTGGAATCGTTTCTTATTTTTTGAGAATTTCAAGCATGAATATTGTATTTGCATCATTTCTACCCCCCAGCCCATCTCCAACTCCTCCCATGTCTGTCCCACTCCCTCTCAATTTCTCATCCTGTTTTTGGTTATTATTACATACATAGTCATACATTTATAAATATACATATATATGCACTGAGTCCACTTGGTGGTGCTTGTGTGTGAATGTGTTTAGGGATGACCACTTGGGATTCTATAATCTGTCAAGGAGCTCCTCTCTGTAGAAAACTGACCCTCCCTCCCTCCATACCCACTGATTGCCTGTAGCTACTGATTACTATGGAGATTTCATAGGTGCTTCGCTCTCATGTCTAGAATCATGCTCTAGTATTTATATTACTACTTATGTGTGCATCCCTCTGCTGACAGTATAGTGTTTCTATTACATGTGTGCATCTTTCTGTCCACACCACTGTATTCATATTATATACTCATGTATTTGTTTATCGAATCCATAAGTAACACAGTATCATGTTTTGAGTTTGCTTATTTTATACTACAACTTCTTTTCTTATTTCTTGCCTTCATGTATTATCTGTGTCAAACATGGAGATATGACTGATTTATCCAGGGATACACTCTTGTGTGAATACGCTACAGTTTGTTTTTGCTTGTTAGCATGTTTAGTTTTTGAGGCAAGGTCTCGCTAGCGCAGGCCAGCTTCCACTCACAATCATCATGCCTCAGCCTCCCAAATGCTTGGATCAGAGATGTGCACCACCACACCTGGCTAATAGCTCATTATTTCTAACAATGATCCCTTGTCTCCAGTGTGATGCCGTTATACACAATGCTTCTGTGGACATTATCTATTTCTCTGTCACATGTGATTAATACTCCGGGCCATATTCAGGGAAGTAGAACTGCTGAGTCAGACACAGCTTCATCTGTGGGATCTTCGGCCAAGCAGCTCTCTGACAGAGTTCTACCAGTTGCTGCTCCTACCATTCCCTTATTCTCAGCAACTTTGTTACTGCCAGGGTTCAGTGATGTAAATTGTATTTCACCCCCCAAAAGAGAAATCAACATTGTGTCCTAATGACTACAGGATGCTGGAGATCATTTGGATCCTTTGTTCCTCCTATCTTACTGACTTATCAGAACTGTTGCATAATCGCAGCACAGATCCTTTGCCAGGTACACACTTTCAAATTCTCTTCTCCTATACCATAGCTTGTATTTTTTGTTTGTCTGGTTTGCTTTTGCCTCACTTAAATTTACATATACAAAATTTAAAAGAATTTTAGTGTATCTGTGTATAGTGGTGTGTGGTATGTATGTGTGATATGGTGTGTGTGGTATGTGTATGGTATGATGTATGTGGCGTGCATGTGTGGTTTGTGGTATGTTATAGTTTGTATGATGTGTGACTGACTATATAGTATGTATGTGCTGTGTATGTGCTCTGTGTGTGCAGTGTATGGTGTTGTATACATCTGTGTGGTGTGTGTCTGTGTGGTATCGTGTGTGTGAACAGTGTGTGGGGGTGCATATAGCATGGTGTGTGCATGGTGTATATGGGGGATATGTATGTATGTCTGTGTATGTGTATGGTGTGTGCAGTATGGTGTGTGCACAGTGTATGTGAGGATATGCATATATGCATGTGTGTATGTGGTGTGTGTGTGCAGTGTGGTATGTGGTGTGGTATGGTGTGGTATGTGTATATGTTGTGTGTGGGAGGTGTGCAGCACAGTGTGTATGATGTATGTGGGGGGGTATGTGTGCATGTGTGTGGTTTGTGTGGTGTGTGTCATATGTGTGTGTGCAGGGGGTATGTGTGTTGTGTGTGCAGGGTGGTATTTGTGGTGTGGCATATGGGGGTGTGTTTGCAGAATAGTTTATGTATGATTTATGTGGAGTATGTGTTTGTGGTGTGTGTGCAATTGTGGTATGTGGTGGGGTATGTGTGCAGTGTATGTATGCAGAGTGTGGAGTGCATGTGTGTGTGTGTGTGTGTGTGTGTGTGGTGTCTGTGGTGCATATGTAAGTGTGCACACATATACAGAAGCCACAGGAGGACATCAGGCATCTTCCTCTACCACTCTCCACCTCACTGTATTGGTCAGAGTCCATAAAGGTTGCCATTTCAACTAGGCTGGGTTGCTGCTGGCTTCTCAGGATCCACCTTTCTCCAACTCTTAATGGTGGGGTCACAAGCTCCCACAGCTATGCTTGACTTCTGTACCTGCAAGGGATTTGAACTCTGGTCCTTATGCTTGCACAGGAAGCATTCACCTACTGATCCACCTCCCCAGCCTGCAACTTTCCATTTTAATGTAGACAAATTATGCTTCTTGTGTGTTAAAATGCTTAATTTTGTGTTGGCTTGAGTAATAATAGTTTTTAGCTCATAAGTTTGTTATGTGGAATGAAATGAACACATTTAGAACAGTACCCAGGACAGTTAACTGTTGTCTTGTATTAAGTGTATAGAACTGAAGCAGCATCATAAGGAGAAAACTGTTGGTGGGGAAGGAGCCAGTTGAATTGGAATTCTATAAATACAATTTTAGAACAAGGCTGCATTCTTATAGGAAATGAACCTTAGACAAATCTAAATAAACCCAAACCAAGTCAACGGAGCTCCACAAGATCCAGGCTGGAGTCTACAGCTCAGTAACTACAAACAGGCCTGTGACACTTCTATAACCCACAGGGAAACAGCTGGAATGTGTTGGGTAGTGTTCCTACCATAAACAGAATCACAGATTTAATATTTCCTGTAATTTCCTCAGACCTTATTTCCTCTTGGGAATTCTTCTATGTTACAATGATTTCTGGTTAAAGTTATCTTCTTATCCCTAGCATTCACTATCTTTCTCCATTGTCTGCAGTCGATTTGCAGGCCACACAAAGGATGGAGTGGATGTGCATCCAGGGACCTAATCAGCAGTGCCTTCTCTCCCAGAGTCACTCAGAACTCTCCACACAACGTGCTCCAAGAGCATGAGGAGCCTACGAGTCACAAGACTCACTCTAGTCATCAGCACATCAGTGGTTCTGGTTCACACTCATCATTCACAGTTCAAAAGTGAACCATTCCATTTCAAGTGCAGAATGGATGACTAGTATGGAGATTTGCCTTCCTGGGACTGTGGTGTCTGCCAATGGACTCCAGTAGCATTGTGCAAACGAGCTGCTCACATTGCCTTGGTTCTATGACACCTCACCAAAATGGCTGCTTATTTTCAAAAATAAGCCTCTTTAATTGAGATCTCTTTGTAAAGAGCTACTAACAAAGAAACATAAAATGACTGAAGAAAAGTTATATAATTAACAGTTACCATGGAACATATAAGATCAACTATAACTTTATAAACAGAAATAACTTTGGCTTATGCATATTTTTCAATGTTTTGAATGACCATATATTTTTTAAATTAAAAGGGTTCACAACATTTTACATCCATTTTAAATTTGACAATCTTATTTCCCATTCAAGGAATGTGACCAACTGTATCACTTGAGTGGCTTGAAGATTATCCTTCATAAGACCTCTCATCAGATACTTAAGCAAAGTTCATTTCTTGGATATGTATGTTTTATTTTCCTAAGGTTCATGAACATTACTTCAATAAACATTTTTACAGCTAAATCTCATTCCACAAATGAAATATTTCAAATGCACAAAATTTAAGACATTTCCATATTAATATACCCAATGAAAACTTCTTAGTTAGGTAATAGCACTGTCAAGTTAAAATGGCGTACAAAACAGGCCCCGAGCCAGCTCTTCATGTTACCCTCCTAGAGTGAGAGATAAAGAAGAAAAAGCCATTTTGTTTGTGGAGTTTCCATGGACAAAAATGAAACCAGAAAATAGAGCTCTTATGTTTGGGGTTGTGATTTTTAACAGGGCAACTGGAGAAGGTCTCTGAAGAGGGAAATTGCCAAACATGTTGTGCGAGCAGATGCTCCTATGTATGCAAACCGGGTTGGGCTTTTGTAGTTTGGCTTCATTTTTCCTACTTTTACAAATGAGAAATAGTCATCTCATCCATTACTAAGCCTTTCAGTTATTTGTGCATCTACTCTGCAGACTTGTGGACTCTAGCCTTTCAGAAACTTTCTACTTGATTTCTTCATGCTGATATTTAAAGGTTGTTTTATGTTAAGAATACTAGAACAGTTTTGAACTTACCTTAAATTTTTATGTATGATGGTTTTAATATATAGAATGTTTAGAATAATTCTATTTTCGCTTGCTTTGTTTTCTTTTTTTGTCATTTTGAGACAGGCTCTCCCTATTGCACCAGCTGGCCTGGAACTCACTCTGTATACCAGGCTGGCCTTGAACTCACAGAGATCTACCTGCCTCTGCCTCCAGAGTCCTAGAATTAGAGGCATGTGCCACCATGCTCAACACATCACTTGCTTTGCTTTCTATCATATATACAATACTCTCAGAAAAAATACCTTAATACTAACACAAGTAATTAGGATTTTGTTTTATAAGTTTTGATTTTGCTGCCCCAGTTTGAAGCCCCTAATTAACAGTTATAGTATAAGTCTGGGTGCACAGAATCAGAGCTATCTGTTTATAAAGACTCCTATGTAGGACTGTGTATGTGAAACTCAAGTTCACAGCAGTCTCTAGGACACGTTCATGACCAAAGCTCATTCTCTAATAGGTTGCTCAATCATCATTCACAATAATTAACAGCAACATGGGCGGGGAGGGGAGGGACCAGATAAGTAAAGAGTCATACACTGGCATGGAAAGGCACCCTGTGTTCGTAGATTAGAAGAATTAATACTATTAATTGTTCATGCTACCCAGTGACCAAAAAATTCAGCATTATCACAAACAGAATTTCAAGAAATTCTTTATAGAAATGGAACAGCTAATCTTAATGTTTATATGGAACTATAAAGTACTCAGAATAGTAAACAAAAAAACTCCATGTACAAAAGGAGTAAAAGTAGAGCTAACACATTTCTTGATTTCAAAACATACCGCAAAGCTAAAGTATGCAAAAGAGTATGGTAATAGCTTAAAAACAGACATGTAGAGCAATGGAGAGCCCAAAAACAAATCAATATTTTTAGTAGAGTGAACTGATCCTAAACAAAGATGCCAGGAGTTTTTCAACAGATGTTGATGAACTAACTGTATGTCCATATGCAGAAGGAAAGAAATGACTAAGTTCAAATCTTATATAAACAATCCATAATGTATTAAAATTAAAACTTGTGACCCAAGACTACATAAATACTGAAAGAAAAGACAGAGAAAATCTTCCTCAATAGTGGTCTGAGTAATAAGTGTTTGACTCTGACTCTAGAACACAGGCAGCAAAAACAAAAACCCACAGAGATGATGTCATATGAAAGAGCCTCTGTCAATCAACAAAGTGGTCAGATAGCCTACAGAACAGGACAGAACATCCACAAACCACGAATCCATAATACCTAAGAGTGTAAGGAATGAGAGGACTCAATGTCAAAATAAATACATGACCCAATTAAGAATCCCATTATAGTATATTAGATATATTAATGTAGATTAGAGCATTATTACATGAGATAGGCCATGTATGTGGAATCTAATTATGAAAGAAGAAAATGCAACAAAGTTTCAATTATTCAAGGAGAATAAACTATGTAAACTGTAGATTGAAATTAACAATATTGCTATATAGTGTTACATTGTTAAAATTTTCAAAAATGGAAACTTTAATATTCTCAATATAAAAAGTAGCAACTAGGGGCTGGAGAGAAGGCCTAGCGGTTAAGAGCACTGACAGCTCTTGCAGAAGACCCGGGTTCGATCCCCAGCACCCACATGTAACTCCAATTCCAGGAGAACTCCAGTTCCAGGGGAATCAAACACCCTCTTCTGACCTCCGCAGCATTGCACGACACGGGTGCACAAACCTACATGCAGACAGTACATTCACACACATACAAAAATAAATAAAATTTAAGAAGTACCAATTATATGAGATGTGAATATGTAAATTAGATTGATTGTGATATGTCTTATATAATGCATATCTAATCACCAAACTGTACCTTAAATATGCACAATTTTTATTTACCAAATATACCTCCGCTGTTGTTTTTTTAAGAGTCTTAGCTCTTAAGTAGGATAGCCAAGATTTGTTTCTGTCATATGCTGGTCCCATGATCTAAGCCTTAGTCCATCATCAATAAAAAGGGCATAGTAATAACCTTAACATTATAAAGGCTTTGTGAAGATTAAATGGACCATGTGACACAAGGGCAAGGTATCCCAGTGACTGAGGCATGGAGCATTAAATGAACACTAGGTATTAGGATTGCCATTGGAGATCTCCCGAGTCCAGCTGAGGCAAGCACAGGTAGGTAGGCAGCAGCTGGGTGATTCAGCAAGGCTGATTGCTGATTGATTTCATCTAGTTAATCCATTAATCCAGTTGTCTTTGGCTTAATTGGTTTTTGTGGATGCGGGGGCGGAGTTATCCTCCCAGATGGTATTAAAGGTGGTGTTGAATCTTGAGATCTGAGATCTCCCCAGTCCAGCTGAGGCAAGCGCAGGTGCCAGGGCACAGGCTAAAGAGCCCGCCCACAGTCGTCCCCCACCCCCAACTGGGATTACAAAGGCATCTGAAGGAGGCAAGCAAAGCAAGCCTTCAACACGGTGAAGAGG
>VZQC01002773.1:1711547-1722813 GCA_009823505.1 Rhizomys pruinosus
TACAAAGTCTGAAAATAAACTATAGGTTAATTCCAAAACACATTTAGGGATTCACATTTTTTTTTTTTTGGTCTTTTTAAGACAGGGTCTCCCTGTAGCTCTGGCTGGCCTTGAACTCACAAAGATCCACCTGCCTCTGCCTCCCAAGTGCTGGGATTAAAGGCATGAGCCACCACCCCCAGCAGGGATTCACATTTTAACAGTAAAGTTTCATGCAGGTAAAAAGAAATATAACCTTACATTCTAAATTACATAGTAAGTTGATGAATGTTTTAATGTACTCTTTTGAAGGTTCTATAAGAATTTAATATAAATTTTATAGTAAGTTTACAATGTAAACTATACATTATTATAATATTTCAATAAATCAGGGATTATACTGAAATTAGTCTACAAAGCTATCAATACTTTTTTTTTTGTTCCCTCCACCTTGTATTACTCCAAATTAAGCCCATAGAAACAACACATATGTATCAAAATTATAACCTCTGGGAATCAATATACAGTATATCATACTGCTCATTTCCACAATTATGGTGAGCTTTTATGTATTTTAAAGTATTTGTTGTTGTAAACTACTCTGCAATTGTATACTAACAACTACCTTTACCTTCCTAACAAGTTTCATTATGATATAAAGGATGAATAGTTGGGACAAGTGACACCATAAATACTCTACACCCTTTACCCAGGCACTTTCTCTCTAAATGTATGGACCCATGTGTCCTCCATGCATTATGGAGCACTAGTTAGTAGTTAATTATTAAATATATCAATGATTAAAAAGAAAAACACATTTCAGTCATTTCAACATCTACAGTTAATTTCAAGTGAGACTGGGTGCTTTTCCTGTATGGACCAGATGTCAAGATTTCAGCTTTTGTGAATGATTTCTTCAGTGAAGCATTGGATTCATTTAAGATTCTTTTTCCAGGCCTATTTTTATTACCTTATTCTCTATGAAGTACAGTTTTGGTAGTTTATTAGAAATATTTCTCTGGAGGTAGAATTCAAGGCTAGCCTGATCTACATAGCGAGCTCCAGGCCAGCTGGGGCTAAAGGGAGACCCTGTCTCAAAAAGACCAAAAAATATAATATTTCTCCTAGTTAAAAACTTATTTTAAGGAGCTTTAACATTAGAATCATCCATACATAGGACAGGGCTTTATATTAAAAAATCTACTCTAGTCTAAGAATTGCTTAATTTTTTGTTAAATAACCATGTTTGGAATTTCGTTAATACTAGAAAATTTGAAATTACTATAACATTTAGTTTTCTTGGGCCAGAAAATTTTACAACATTTTTTTTAATTGTTGCCATATGTCCTTTGTCATATAAGCCCCACACAGACTCTGTCAGCCTTATCACTAGCCAGCTGCCCTTCGGAGCTGCTATTGTTAGCTATGCCATGAGTAGAGTCTCTACTTTTTAGCTTCTATGCATTGATTTTGGATTTGGTAACAAGCTAAACTCATTATTTGTGCATTATTATTTTAAGAAGTGTTTTGATGTTATATTTGGTATTTTAGTTCTCTTCTAAAATAACAAATTAGCCACTTCAGTGAACAACCTGTACTTTCTAGTGTGCATCTAGAGACCTGCTTTATTCTCTCTAGACTCTTCTAGTATAGAGAAGGGCATGTTAAATAATCAAACAACAATCGTATTTCTAACAATTTCTGACTTATTTTCGAACATTTCTATTTTTTTTTTTAATTTTAGAATATAGTCCTTTGTGTTAATGTGTTTGAAAATAGCTTGGAACCATCCTTGGCTCTTATTTTCCAAAACCAATATATCTAAATGGCCACCAAAAAGAGCCAATCCCAGAGCCACAAAGATCCAGGCCAGCATTTTTATTTGCCTTTTCTGTTTCCATTCATTAAATTGAACAGAGTACTGAGACTTAAATAAACTCAGACATTCCAATGTCTGGATTTTTCTTTTTCTAAAGTTAGCAAATGAGAAAAGAAAAACAATTCACAAAAGAAGGAGAAAAGGTCATTAAGAAAGAAAAATGTAAATTTATAAATTGCAATATTAAAACATATATATATGTAAGAGAGAGATAGAGAGAAAAGAAAGAAGAAAGGAAGAGAAAGAGCATAAGAAGGGAAGAAAGTAGGAAGGGAGGGAAGGAAGGAAGGAGGAGGGAAGGTAGAAAACAGACAAGGGGAGGGAGGGAATGACTTGAGCCAGGATCATTCTAAACATTAAGTTTCTATATAGAGAAACAAGGAAAGTGAAATCATTCTATTGAGTGCTCTGGAAAAGGAATTGTCAATCATGAGATTCCGGTTTGGGTATCACCAAAGAACTATGTGATACTAAAGAGAACACATGAACATACAACTAAGGTAGGAGTAACCTGGCCATAGAAGGAACAGGAAACCTGACAAAAACTACTGTGGATTGTCCAGGTGACTATGCCCCAGAGCTCTAGTCTAGGGAATGGTCAGGATTCAGCAGAGATAGCAGCGGTCAGCAAAGGAAGACAGGCAGATTTCTCTTGCTGGAAACACCAGCTGATGCAAAATCAAAAACCAAGGAAGGGCCATTCAGGGAAAGCCAAAGTTCAAACAATAAAATCCAAGAAATGGCACAGAGTAGTGGCAAGACAGAACTCAGTTCTAGCATAGACAGGAAGGAGCCTTGGCAAGACAGGAACAAGTCAGGACATCCGAGAAGAAAACCAGTGTCAGGAGATTAAGTCTGCCTCCAGCTTATGCATGCAGTAGAGAATTTAATTGGAAAGAAAGCAAGGAGGGCCAGAGAAGTCTGGAGAACAATGACCTTCACCCTTCCTGAAAGAAGCCTTAGAGTGGCCTGCAGCTTCCACCACATGCTTCCAGGGATCTCCAGCCCATCATGATACAGTTAAATTTGAATTCTTGCACTAGAGAAAGGGGTAAACTGATGTGGTTCCAAGTCCCATCCAGTTCACAAAGTGTTTAGGACTCTAACATTCTATAAATTGGAAAATATACACTAAATCCCAATAGAGAAATAAGGGCATTAAATGTTTTCATCAAGGGAAATGGAGTTTACTGGACTCCTGCCCACTGCCATCATCCCCATCCCTGCACAAACATATAAACATTATACAACCACCACCCACTTCTTTCTTCTAAAAGGCAGTACAGAATACTTTATAGCTCTCCTGGAAGACAATGAAGCAGTGCTGGGGAGGGTGGCTGACATTCCATTCCCTCCTGACTCACTTAGAGGCATCAGTTGATTCTCAGTCACAAAGAATTCTCTTACAGGATGGAAAGGGTCCTGGTCCCAGGAGCTTCTTCAGAGTGGAAGTGGCCCCTTTGCATTCTGTAAGCCCAGGGAAGCTTTCCAGAGCCTGCTTTCTTTCTTTTGCCCTCCAGGCTGATTTTATAATAACAAAACATAGCCACTCAAGTCTCTTTCCAAATAACCAACATTTAGAAAATGTACTACATCAAATATAGACATTTTACAAGGAACCATCTATTAGCTGATAATGGCAGAGCTGCCAAAGAATGCATAAGAAAGCAAATGTGACCCTCAGAAAACATCAGCTCCATTTATCCAAATTAGTCCTGCTGCCATGGATGCCAGATAAACCGACAATGCTATGATTCAGAGCATTAGGAGGGTTGGGAGGAGGTTACAGAAAGCTAAATGTGTAGGTTGAGGATGTATATAAATCACATGAAATGCATCCTCGTGAGATGCTAATGGAAGTCGGGAAAGGGAATGGCAGAAGAGATCTTAAAATGTGATCATATGGAATATTAGACCAACAAAAAACGTTTCAGAGGGAGAAAACAATAAGTTTCTCTGTGTATATTAAAAACATGTAGACACAGGAGCGTTGATGGTTGCCAGGTTTCAGGAGGGGTGAATTCATCAGAGTTAAGAGGCAGCCACTGCCTCCCAGTCCCATGCTTGTGTCAGAAGACAGAAAACCACAGGCTCCCGGACTGTGCTCAGCCTTTCATTCCATTCTTCTCCACCCACCCTGAGCAGCCAGTGTTTAGTGATTTCTCCTCTAGGTTAAAATCCAGTCTGAGGAAAGCTCCTCAGCTACACTAAGAAATCAGAGTTCTGCTAACCCTCCTGAAACTAAAAGTTAAGAGAACAAAAACGAACTATAGTTGTAGAATCGCAGAATTTCTGAAATCCACACAATATGCTTAAGGAAGGGTTATATGCCATGAACTAGAAGTTCCTCCAAACCTTCGAAAGGTGAACAGTATGTGGCTGTGCACAGAGCCTTCCTAACATGAGTACTGACCACATCCTGATTGAATGCAGTAGGTGACACGTAAGAGGTTGCAAGTTTGTACAATTATATTTATATAATTGTGATCAAAAGACATTCTGGGAGTGTCTGACTAGCTGGACAAATTTACCTCTCATCACTCATCAAAGAAGCTTTTTTGCAACAGATAGAGATTAATACAGAGTTCCACAACTGGTTGTATGCAAAGAATAAGGGTGTCTGAGATGCTTAGCCTTAAGTAACACATCTTCAATGCAACCTCTACACATGAGACAAAGGGATCTCCCAGTTCTCACCAGACTGAAGCTTCCTTACGTAGCAGATAGTGATTAACACTGAAACCTACAACTTGGTCAATGTGCAGAGAGCAAGAGGCTGCAGAGTGTTCATCCCTGAATAGGACACTTAAGATCAACTGTCTGCCTCCAAAGGCTCAGGGGCATTGCAAAAGAGGGGTGGACAGACTTAAGATCCAGAGAGATGACTACAAGGAGACAGAATTTTCCAGAAAGTTGGTCAATTACTCACATGAACTCACAGCAATGGTGACTGCCTGCACGAATCCCATGCAAACTCAAACCAGACAAAATCTTAGCATAACATGGAGAACTGGGTAAGAAATCCCATCACAATTTAAGGAACTTTTGGCAACTTATGGCTGCTAGGAGGGGGAGAAATAGTCTCCTTTGGGACAGGACTCTTGTTATATTCACCAGGCCCCAGTGCATGGACTTACAGTGAAGGACATTTAGAGACACAAATCAGACTCTATAAGCCTTATTATACATATACATATAATAAAGTACCTGAAATTGGGTAGAGTGCAGTGAGAGGAGGTGAGGATAGGGGAGGGGATCTAAATACCATCCAATTACACTGTATGAAAATCTTAAAATTTTAATATTTTTTTAAAGAAGTGGTAAAAAAAAATAACACAGGAGAACTTGTGGATGTGTTTTTCTTAGAAGTTGGAGCACTTTGGGTGGAGGTCTTCAAGCAACTAAGGTTACCAAAGTGTTTCAGTTCTTGTGCAAAGACAACCGCAGATGCAAGTGGAGTGTTCATAACCTCCAAATTCACTGCCCACACTAAGGAACAAGTATCTCTTGAAAATGAATAGACCAAGGCAAAAGGAAGCAATACAAACCTATCAGTCATAACCTTAAATATTAATGGACTAAATTCCCCAATCAAAAGACATAGACTGGGAAATTAGATTAGGAAACAGAATCCATCGATATGCTGTCTACAAGAAACACATCTTACCTTCAAGGACAGGCACCAACTTAAAGTGAAAGGATGGAAAAAAATATTCCAAGTAAATGGTACCAAAAAGAAAGCAGGTGTTGCTATTTTAATATCAGACAAAATAGACTTCAAAGTAAAAGAAATCAGAAGAGACAAAGAAGGCCATTAAATTTTTATCAAAGGAAAAATTCACCAAGAAGATTTCACAATTATGAAGATATATGCACCAAATTCTGGTGCACCAAACTTTATTAAGACAATCTTCTCCAGCACGGACCACAAGTCTCACACTAACCCAGTACACTCATAGTAGGTGGACTTAATACCCCACTGAGTCCTTTGGATAGGTTCACAGGACAAAAATAACACCAGAGAGACATCTGAACTGAACGACATGATAAACCAAATGGACCGTCAAGGAACTCTACTACATCTGAATATTCCACCCTAAAACCAAAGAAACACTTTCTACTCAGCACCCACAGAACAATCTCCAAAATCGACACGCAATACTCTCCTGGGACATCATGATAGTATACCTTTTCACAATAAAATAAGATTGAATTATTTCATATGAATTTCTACAGAACCGCAGTGCACATATAAGATAAACATACAAACACCAGGATAATCCTACTGCCTACAAGAACAAACGGAGACTAAACAACACAATACTTAATAATGAATGGGTCAAGCGAAGATGATCTAAGAAAGAAATAATAAGTGCATCTCCCTGGAACTGAAAAAATTGAATACAATCGACAATACAACACTCCACTCTCCAAAACCCCTCCTATTGGGATAACCTTAAACAAGCAGTCCTAAGAGGGAACTTTATAGGCCTCAATACCTTTATAGTGACTACATTGAAAAAGAAAGAGCACAAGTGATTGACCTAACAATGCAGCTAAAGCACGTTGAGAGGAACAGATGAACCTAAATGCAACAGAGAAAGAAATAACAAAAATCAGAGGCAGAAATCATGAAAGAAACAAAAACAATTGCACCAAATATAAAACGTGAACTCAAGAAGTTGGTTTCATTTGAAAGAAAACGTCATATGACATACTTTAGCCTATTTTCCCCCTAAAGAAGAGAAGGACAACTCCAATTCAATACAATCTTGATGAAAAGCGACACACCCCTATCACGAACAGACAAGGAAAAGATCGCAGAAAGTCATGCGGGCACTATATTTCACAGAACCTATTACCAAAGTTTGAAAAACCTATGAACTGGGATGAATATCTGAAATTCTCAAAGCTCAACCAAGAAGACGTCAACAGCTTAAACAGACCAAAAACATATGAAGAAATTGAAAGATTAATAAAATAACCACCTCCCAACTAAAAAAAGTTCCAGTCCAGATGGTTTCACGTAAGAATTCTATAAAAATTTTCAAAGACCTAACATCATTATTACTGGAACTGTTAGAAGGGTATACAATAGAGAGGGAATTCCTCCCAAATTCTTCTATGAGAGCCAAAATCACTCTATTACGCAAAACAGGCAAAAATAGACAAAAAAAGCGAAAATATAGACTGTTTGGGTGTTGAATGATGTCCCCTAGCGCTCTAGGTATTTCAGATATCCTCTTTCTGGTTCCTCCAGTTTGGTGGCACTGTTTTTGGAGTCTTGGGGTGTGTGGCTGCTGGAGGAAGTGTGTCACTGGGGCAGGGGCTTAGTGAGATTTTTAACAAGCCTCATGGTCTACAGTTCCCTCTCTCTGCTTCCTCGTCTCTTTTGCGAGATGTGACCATTGGTTTGCTGCTCCCAGATCCAGGGCGCCATGCCTCCTGCACAATGGACTCTAATTTCATGGACCCATCAATAGTAACTCAAATAAACTCTTCCTTTATAAGTTCCTTGTCATGGTGCTTTAACAGCAATAGAAAAGAGACTAATGACAGTTATTTGGTACCAGAGAGTAGGCTGTTGGCTGTGAAGAACCTGACCATGTGGATTGTTTGGAGGAAATTGTGAAGACTTGGAAATTGGGCTGGAAGCGCTTTGACTATTCTATATTCAGAGTTAAAGGGCCATTCTAGTGGGGCCTGGAAGAAAGCATTGCAAAAGATGTGGTCCAGGGGAAAATAGACTCTTAGGCACAACTGGGATATTTATAGATATGAGTCTGGCAGAGTTTGCCCACAGCCCAAATGCTTGCTCTGATGCTAAGTTGAAAAGTGGTGGACTGATGTCTTTGGGCAGAGATATTTTTCAAAGACAGCCCTAATGTAGAAATGGTGGCGTGGCTTTTAATGGTGAATATTTGTGCAGCGCTACAGTGAAGATAGCAATGGGCGCATAAGAAGATGCAGAATGTACCAGTTTGGATTGAAACTGCACTAGGAAGTTTAAAAGATGGGGCCAAGTCTTGTGAAGGAGAGTTTCCTTTTGATAAAGGAGATTAAGTGATTAAGGAAGGGCCTCGAGAATTTACAAGCAAACAAAAGAATCAGTACCTTCAGGGCAAGACTCACACCCAGCTATTCCTCCAGCAAGTCCAGGGCAAGAAAAATTGCAAATGTGGTTAAAGTAGGAGAGATTCCACCCTGAACTTGCAGCCAAACTCAGCAGTTTCATTGGTGGTGCTGGCTTTGAGGTTGAAGTTGCAAGAGTGAAGGGTCATCAGTTCTTTCCTCCACGGTTTCAGAGAGCTGCCAAGGTCAGGCAGAGCACGGCAGGGGTGTCCCTGCATAAAGTAGGCCTGATAGGCCATTGTGTGAAGCTGTGAATGTGAAGCCCTGGTTGGCAGTGGAGACCCAAGAAGACATTCGAGATGCCAGACCTGTGAGATATTCTGCCAAGGAGAGCTGCATACGGGAGTGGGTACCTCGCATAAGAAGAGAGATGTGTGTTGCAAGCAAGCTGGAAGAGCTGAGCCATCTAAGCCCTTTGGAAGTCAAGTCCACAGAAGTTGCATGTGAGCTACAGGACTTGGTTTGCCCTGCTGGTTTTGGTCTTCGGTCTCTTGGGCCAGTATTTCTCACTGTGCCTCATTCTTCTTTCTTGGAATGGGAATGTGTATTTGGTTCCATTCTATGTGGGAGTATGTAATTTGCTTTTGATTTTACAGGAGCTTACATTTAAGAGATTGGCCTGAGTCTCAGAAGACTATTGGACTGTAGACTTTTGAATGGATTGAAACTGGTAAAGACTATGGGGACTTTATAGGTTGGACTAAATGCATTTTGCATTTATATGGGTCAGGAGCCTATGAGGGCCAGGGAGTGGAATGTGGTGTTTGAATGTGTCCCTATGCATAGTATTGCAACAGCTCCTAGTTTGGTGGTGTTTTCATGGGTGGCGGTTTTAGGCTTCTGCTGGAGGAAGTGTGTCACTGGGGAAGGGCTTAGTGAGTTTTAACAGGCCTCGTGTTACCAGTTGCCCTCTCTCTGCTTCCCTGTGCTCTTTGCGAGATGTGTACCTTGGTTTGCCTGCTCCAGATCCCAGGCGCACATGCTCTCCCAGTCACATAGACTCTAATTCCTGCGAACACCAATCGTAAGCTCAATAGACTCTTCATTTATAAGTTTCTTGGTCATGGTGCTTTATCACAGCACAACAAAGTGACTAATAAACCATCGCCCTAATGAACACAGATGGCAATTCTAACAGGATATGGAATCACATACAGAACCCACATCAAGAAAGATCATCCATCATGACCAAGGTTGGGATTCATACAAGAGATGCAGGGATGGTTCAACCACATAAATCAAAATATCATACACACATAAATGGAATGAAAGACAAAAACCACACCATCATCTCAATTGATGCTGAAAAAGCCTTTGACAAATCCAGCATCCCATTCATGCTTAAGAGTCCTAGAAGGAATTGGAATGGAGGGATCATTCCTCAATGTAATGCAAGCCATAGACAGGAAACCCACAATCAATATCATCCTAAATGGGACAATATGACAGAAACATTCCCTTTAAAGTTAGGAACTGGGAAGGCTGCCCCCTGTCACCACTCTCCTCTTCAATAGAGTGCTTGAAACTATTGCTAGAGCAATAAGGCAAGAAAGAAATTAAAGGAGTACTAATTGGAAAAGAGGAAGTCAAGCTATCCTATTTGCTGATGATATGATTGTTTACTTAAGGATGCTAAAAACTACTCCAGAAAACTCCTAGAAAGATAAACATCTTCAGCAAAGTGGCAGGATACAAAATTAACCTAAAAACTTCAAGGCCTTTCTTTACACCAAGTAACAAGCAACTGGAGAAAGAATTCAAAGAGATCTTCCCATCACAAATGCCTCAAAAACAAAAATATAATAGAACAAAACCTAACCAAGACACCAAAGATCTCTACAACAAAAATATTTTAAACCTTTAAAGAAAGAAATTGAAGAAGACATCAGAAGAGGGAAAAACCTCCCATGCTCATGGTTGGGAAATTAACATTGTAAAATGTTCCATTTTACAAAACTCTTGCATAGATTAATGCACTTCCAATCAAAATCCCAAGAGTTTCTTCACAGCTTGGAAAAAGAATCACTCTTAAATTCATTTGGGAAAAACAAAAGACCCCGAATAGCCAAAACAACTGGGCAAAAAGAGAACACAACAGGGGGGATCTCTAATACCAGACTTCAAACTATACTACACTCTATAGTCATAAAAACAGCCTGGTACTGGAACACAAAAACGACCCTGTTGACCAATGGAACAAAGCAGAAGATCCAAATCTGAGCCCATACAATTTCAGCATTTTATATTTGACAAGGGCCCAAGAAGCCACAATGGAGAAAAAGACAGCACTCTTCACAAAAGGTGTGGGGGAAACTGGATCACCACTTGTAGAAGATTGAAATTAAACCCCTACCTCTCACCCTGTACAAAAGTCAACTCCAGATGGATCAAAGACCCTCAACGTAAAACCCCAAACTCTGAAGGCGATAGAAGAAAAAGTTGGCACAGACTACAAGACATAGGTGTAGGAAAAGACTTCCTAAATCAGACAGCAGCTTTGCAAGAATTAAGGCAACACATTGACAAATGGGACCTCATAAACTCAAAGTTCTGTAAATCAAAAGAAACAATCAAGGAAGTGAAGAGAAATCCCACAGAGTGGGAGGAAACCTTCACCTCAGAAACATCTGAACCAAAGCATTGATTTCCGAATATATAAACTACTCAGAAAACAAAGAAGAAATAACAAATGACCACTCAATAGATGGAGCAAGAAGTGAACAGAGACTTCACAAGTGAGGAATTAGAGATGTGCTGAGAACACCTTAAGAAGTGTTCAACATCACTAATCATTAAGGAAATGCAAATCAAAATCACTTTAAGATATCATCATCTTCCTCAATAGACTGACTAGGATCAAGAAATCAAATATGATACCAAGTGCTGGAGAGGTTGTGGGGAAAGGGGAACACTCATCCACTGCTGGTTGGGATTGTAAACTCGTACAGCCATATGGAAAGCAGTGTGGAGAACCTTGGAAGACTTGGAAATGAACTTCCATCAGGGTTTCTTATTGATGCACATTTTGAGAAAGATTTCCTGACTTAGATCATTCTTTTGAATCATCTTTGGCCTGGGTGGAGAACTAACATTTCAAGCTGCCCCCCCAAATAAGAGTTAATCCAATTGGGCCAGTCAATTACCTAGTTAAGGGACCACCCATCAGGAAGGCAGATTAAGCTAACACCATGCTAAATAGATGAACGAATAACTGTCCTGTTTATGAGGCACTGTGTATTTCCTTCTCAGAATCCCTGTTCTCTGTACGGTTGCTAC